>ML792241.1:139721-151240 GCA_009831015.1 Picea engelmannii | reverse complement strand
CCCCCCAAGTCCTAGGGTGGTTTCCTTTGATTGGAATGATCTTGTAGAGCCTCAACTTCCTTCTTCTACACCCTTCCATATAAGGGGAATTCTTCGATATATTGTAGATAAGGTAACCTCTGCAAGTATTTTATCCTCCTTGAATTGGAAAGATTTGGGTTTTCCCAAGCTTGTGTCATCTCTTCGTAAGTTTCTGACCTTTCATAGAATTCTAGCACGGGAGCCTTGGCCTCCCCCATGAATTTTCGCCTAGACTCTCCCATGTGAGTTCGAGTTAAGCTCTTTTCTGACTTGTCTAAAAATCGAAAAGATTGCCGAGAGATTTTTCCCTTTCACACTCGTTAAATTGGATGTGAAAGGTTGTGAGTCTTAGTTAAGTTCTTTTCCGACTTGTTATCAAAAAGTGAAAAGATCAGTGAGTGAAATTGTCTCTTTCACACTCATAATTTTTTTTTTGAAAAGACGTCTATTTGGCACAAGTTTATCCCTTTTTCACACCAAGTAGACTAAAACACATAAAAAAGGACATTTTTTGGCATTAAGTTGTGATTGCATCTCATGCCCTTGCTTGAAGTATTGAGCCTATATTCGGTCTTGCTTTTCATTATAAACCGTTTGCCTCAGTAGTTTTTCATCCTCAACCAAGCAGAGCCTTGTTTATATCCTTCACAATTTGACACCCTATACCCATGAGGGAACATTCCCCCGAGTGTCCATATCCCACATGCACTTCCCTGAATTGAGCATAGGTATGTTCCACTGCTGGAACTATTTTTTCTTACTTGCAACACTCGTTTCCTCCTTTGTATCATAGCGTTCATTTGTCTATGAAAAAACAAAAAAATACAGGCGAGAACGAAGTATTATCTTGTATCAACATCAGTCGTGTCACCTTTGAATAGAGAACAAAATTATTTGAGTCCATTCTGTTAGCACTAGAAGTCACCTTTGAATTGAAGGTAATCCTAGTACCCATCAGGTTATATGTCACTATGAATTGAGTTTAAAGAGGTAAAATGAATAAGACTCAAGACAATATCGTTTTAACTTAGAAAACTAGACTAGCACGCACATGCAATTGAGTTCTTGATCAACTTTAGTCAGTAAGTTGTAGTAAAGGTGAATAGAAGGAAGACTTTGGTGAGGAAAGTGTAGAGGTCTACTATGGACATCAGGTCTTCAAGCAACCTAAGGAGGAAAAACTTCAAACATAAGATCCTCTTAGATTCAAAGTTTCAAGAAACTGAAGAACACCATAACAACACTGTAATCAAACATCCATCACAATACATCTATAAAAATCCATGTGAATCCTTCAGTCATGGACACTTCAGTATCAGAGGAAAACAAGATGAAGAAGAAATCTGACTTATATTAAACAAGAAGTCTCAAATCCTATACATAACTAGAAAACCAGTGTGCTTCATCAAAACATTACAATGCAAGAGCTTTGCTCAACCATCGACGACTAAAAAAATAACAAAACTAACTATATAACTCAAAAAAATTCACCACTCCCAAGAGTGTGACCTAGTCACTACAATCAAATCTTTTCGTCAGAGAGTTCTTCTATCAGGATGAACGCGCATGCAGACTGGCCATGTAGTTCTTTTGTCAGACGCGAGCTCAGTGCAGTCTGAGCTGACAACCTGCTTCCATGGCTAGTCCTTTATGGCTTTCCATTTATGGGGGGAGATGATGTTTCAAACACCACCCCCTCTTTCATTAACTGCCTGCAGTAGGATCAGGATGGGCTTGAGTCAGCTCAAGACTTGGAAAACGTGGCGTCCACTCCCTGATATTTTCCACTTGTATTTTTGCTGGACCTTTGCAGAGCGAACTGGAAGGTCGACGTGGAGGAAGATGATGGTGAGTGGGAGAGGTGATTGGCATAAAATCAGAGGCTAAAACAAGTGAATAATGACCATGTGGAGTGATGCAGTTGGAGAGCGGTGACCAGGACTGCGTGAGTGCAGGCACTTGGGAGAGATGAGGTGTAAAGGCACAAAGGTGATGTGGCAAGGGGAAAGGACATGGAGGCAGAGGGGTATGATAGGTCGGGGGGTAAATGACAGTAACAATGGAGGTGACATGAAGTGTGAGTGGAAAATAGATGTTGGGAGGTGAGAGGGGGAGAAAATATAGCGGGGAAAGGACAGGCGTGTGGTCGGGTGAGTGGAGGATAGGTGTTAGTGGGAGTGCAGGTGGTATGGGAAGGCGGTATGGTGGTTAGCTTGGAGGGGGGGGAGGCGATAAGCGGTAAAGCACATGGGGGGGTCTAAGTTGCTATGGAGGTGACATGATGGTGGGGGTACCATGCCAGAAAACCACCAACTTGGACCCCCCCCCCTGTTAAAGGCAAAACGGTCCGGGTGGGGGTCCGATATTGGATGTGGACTGTAGATTTGTGTGTGCCTCGTTCAACCATAGATCTGAGCATGATCTTTAGCCGCAACACACCCAAACTACCAAGTTGCCAAAGACTTAGGATAAAAACATAATGTGGGTCGTGCCAAGCCCCCCTTCCTCCATTTTTTCACCAAGGGGTTATTTCCTAAGAAAAAACCCTATTTTATCAAAACTTGTGCTAACATTGGCTCCATGGTGGATAGAGACCTCCCTATGAGGCTCTAAGAACTTCAATAGTTCCATTCGCCTTATGCATTGGGATATGGATTCAAGCTCACAAACATCCTGATGAGGGACACAGGCTGACATGTACACTATCTACTCGAAAGGAAAGAAAACATGCCTACTCCTGACATAGCTTATTTATGTACAACACCTAAGCTAACTAATTTTTACAAAGTGCTAGGTGAAAGCAAACTTCCACCATAGCCACCCAAACTGTCTGGTAATGTAATTTTTCTCTTTATTGGAGATGATCCAAAAAATACTAGGGAAGTATGACAATAGAATGAGAACATGGCTTGGAACACTAACCATACCCCAAAATATTGATAAGGTGAATAAATCTACAGGCTCCAATGCTTTTGGAAAGTGCAGCTCCATATATGACCCCACAGGGTCACAAAATTTATAATCAGGAAATCTCAACTTGATCCAAGTAGATATCGGTGGCCACCAACCTTTTCAAGTTGGCTCACAACAACTTTCTAGCAATTTTGATAATTTACTATTTTTAGCAGTTTTTCAGGTCCTGAACTTCCAGAGTCATTTTGAGGCCCTAAATGACGTTTTTTGGGGTATGTTGTGATCGCAAAATTTCATCATGAAAATTTGTGCAACTGTTTTAGTCAGATATATCTTTCTAATGGGCTATCATATGCCTAAAACAAAGATTGTATGAAAAAGTTACGACCCCGGGAAGTTGATATACTGACTTACCCAAACGGGGCCCACATGACTTTTGGTGCTTCATCTCCTAGGGTTAGGTTTTTGGATGTTTAGGGTTTTTGAAACTCTTGTTTATTGTAAAAAGGCCTTGAGAGCCTCATTGTAATCATCTTCTTGTGAATGAGCACAATCGTCACATCTCTTCTCAGAGATAAGCTGCCACCATTCCAACAGGCTTGTTTTCCGCTACATTTTATAGTTTCAGCTTATTTCCTTATTGAATAGAAAACTAGTTTTACTGTATCTCTGTTATTTTGTGTTAAGCATCTGGTAATAATATGTAGTAATTTCATTTTGCTCATAAAATCTGGATCAGTGGTATCAGAGCGGTCTGCTCCTTGTCGTCTTAATGCATGTCCCCAACGAGGTCAGAGTACAAAGAGTTGGGCCTCGAACTTGTTTCTCTTGAGGACAAAATCTCTTGCACACCCAAGCGACCTCTCATGGAAGGAGAAAAGAAAGATGATAGGATAAGAGATCCTTTCAAACTATTGATTGAGGAATCCCTCTCGCAACAAAGAAACGAGATGATGGATAATTTCGCGCAAATCCTTCGACGACTACCAACAGGCGATGCATCTTCTTCGAGCGGATGCACCGCCCCCTTCAAGGTACAAATAAACTTCTATATTCCTATATTTGAAGGTCAGATAGATGAAAATGTTGTAGATAAGTGGTTGAATCTACTAGAAGGGTATTTTTTTGTCCATAACTTTTCGAATAGAGAAAATATTATTTTTGTTCTCCTCAAAGCTTTTCCCCATGTCAAATATTCGTGGGAACCTTTCTGTGAGCAAAAGGAAACAGAGGAACTCTCATTATTTACAGTCACGACCACCTGGGAATCCTTTAGGGATGTTATTAAGGAACAATACTACCCTGTTGGAAGTTATGACGACTTGTATACCAAATGGACCACACTGCGGTAAGAAAGAGACCAAGAAGTTCTAGATTTCACAAATATCTTCCATACCTTGCGCACCAAGTTGGGTATCAAATATTAAGAGCGACATCTGGTGCTCAAGTATCGCAGTGCTCTACATAGATACATCTAGACCGAAATGGAATTTCTGGACATCTAATCCTTGGGCGCGGCCTATTGATATGCCGTCAAAATTGAGCAGAAGCTCAAACAAAAGATGCGACAATTTGGGCCAGGGAAACCCTCACAATAAAAGCCAGGAAGGGGTGGCCCCAACCCACAGAAAAAAGGATAGAGAAAATATGGACACTATCAGGACAACTAGTCCAAGCCGTAAGCAAAGAAGGACACCAAAAAGACAAAGAAATATACCGGGAAGTGGTGTGACTTCCATAAGAGCCCTTGGCATAACATTGCCGACTGTCGCTCAAAGAAAACATTGGTGGCTGAAGTGAAAGCCTATGAATTAGATGCGGGTTATGACTTTGAGTTTGAACCAGAAAGGGGAAGACGGATCATTGACGCGAAACCCAGTGCCACCGTTTCTACCACCAAGCTTTGGCATGGCGAACCAGACGAGTCAGAAGAAGAAGAAGAGCACCTCTTTAATTCATAGATGTGGGTAAAAGGAACCCTGCTGCACTTCATCATTGATAGTGGTAGCCAGAAGAACCTCATCTCAACAGAGGTTGTCAAGTGACTAGCCCCGCTGAAAATGCCGCACCCACAACCCTACACCATTGGATGGCTCCACCAAGGAAACGATCTCCGTGTCAGCCAACAGTGTCGACTGTCATACGACATCAAGCCCTTCAAAGATGAGGTATTATGTGATGTTGCTCCTTTCGAAGTTTTTGATGTTCTTTTGGGCCAACCTTATTTATGGAAACGTCATGATGTATATGAGTCTAGGCATTGTAGTGTTATTATTACTTTGAACAGGAAATTGTACAGGATACTTGAGGCTGTCCCACCTAGTGCTATTTCCTTGATCTCTGCTAAGCAATGCAGTAAGGTCATCTCTTAGACGGGTAAGTTTGTCTTCTTCATGATTCTCTCTCAGAATGAGAGAAAAATCATAGCCACATCCAGGGTCTCTATGAACGACCTCTCCACAAAGCAGAAGTAAGTAGATAAGGTCGTGGAAGAATACTCATATATCTTCTCCTCACCTACCGGGGTACCTCTGCACTGCCAGGTCAAGCACCCCATCGATCTTACCCCTGGCACACCACTTCCCAATGGGCCAATCTATTTTCGCTCTCTGTTAGAGAATGAGGAGATCGAGCAACAGATCTAAGAATTTCTCCACAAGGGGCACATCCATCCCAGCTCATCACCTTGCGGGAGCCCAATCATGCTGGTACAGAAGAAAAGTGGAACCTGACAACTTTGCATTGATTATCGGGCTTTGAATAAAATCACAGTTAGAAACTGGGACCTAATTCCTCGAATCGACGACCTCCTTGATCAACTCTTGGGGGCCAAATACTTTAGTAAGATTGATCTGAAGTCTGGCTACCACCAGGTCCTGATAGAATAGACAGATGTATAGAAGACCACCTTTAAGTCAAAGGAAGGCCTTTTTGAATGGTTGGTCATGCCCTTTGGTCTGACAAATGCTCCAGCCACTTTCATGAGGATGATGGAAGATATCCTACAACCATTCACCAATAATTTTGTAGTGGTGTATCTGGATGACATTCTCATTTACAACAAGACTTGGGCTAAACACTTGCATCATATTCAGCAGGTTATGCACACCCTACGGCACCGAAAGCTATATGCCAATTTGGAAAAATTCTCCTTCGGCATGGACATGGTCCATTACCTAGGATACATCATTGATCAACATGGCGTACATGTGGATCCAGCCAAGATCCAAGTCATCTGTGACTGGCTAGCCCCAACCACACTCACTGAGCTTCAGAGCTTCTTGGGCCTTGCAATTTCTACCACAGGTTTATGTTGGGATTCTCCCATATTGCATGGGCCCTCAACCAAATAACCAGGGGTGGTGGTAAGGTGAATTTTGCATGGGGCCGGTCCCAAAAACAAGCGTTCGATGATTTGAAGTAGTGCTTGTGCTCAACCCCAGTACTTTCACTACCAAACCTACACCAACCCTTTGAGATTGGGACTGATGGTTCAGACTATGCTGTGGGTGCCATTCTCATGCAGCACGACCACCCCATGGCTTATCATAGTGCGACACTATCAGATGTTGTCCATAAGTACCCTACTTACAAAAAATAAATGTACTCCATTGTGCAATCTTGCCGCCAATGGAGACATTACATCTTGGGATGGAGATAGTCATCCAAACTGATCATAATCCACTACAGTTTATGTAGACACAAGGAAAATTGCAGAATGACCGCCATCAAAAGTGGTCCACATACTTGCAGCAATTCCATCTCAACATAAAGTATAAAAAAAGAAGCACCAACCGCGTCACTGATTGCCTCAGCAGACCAGCAGTCACGACACTCACCATAGTGCTAGACTCCTATGGACATGAGACCTCTGGATGCCCCCAAATCTACGAGGTAGACCCAGACTTCACCACCACCTACCAAATATAGGGTACAAAGGCAGTTGTCGATAATTTCCATCTTAAGGATGGGTTGTTGTGTCGTCTGGGCCATATATGTGTTCCATCAAGTGAGTGAGTGAAGATGATCTGGGAATCCCACTACAGTCGGGTGGCAAGACACTTCATCATTGAAAAGACAGTGGCAATGCTACAAAAAAATTTCTACTGGTCGAAACTTCGATAGGAGGTCAACAAGTATATCAGGTCTTGCACTACCTGCGTTATTGCCAAACCAACCATTAAAAAACATGGCATGTACACCCCTCTTCCTACTCTTGACAGGCCATGGGAATCCATATCAATGGACTACATGTCAAGCGTCCCATCCACCAAGTGGGGAAATGACTATGTTTTTGTGGTTGTTGATCGATTTTCTAAGATGGTGATTCTGGTTGCTTGCAAGAAGAGCATCACAGCAGAAGCCACTGCCAAGCTCTTCTTTGAACGAGTCTAGGTACATTTTGGAATCCCACAAACCATTGTCTCAGATTGAGATAGTTGATTTCTCAGCACATTCTGGTCGAGCCTCTGATCACTGCTAGACACCAAGCTCACCAAATCCACAACCTTCCACCCCCAAACAGATGGCCAAACCAAGGTCGTAAATTTAATGATCGTGCATATCCTGTGCATGTATAATTCCAAGAACCCTCGCACGTGGGATGAGAGTCTTCCCTCTGTCTAGCATAGATACAACCGAGCCCTACATAGCTCAATCGACCACAACCCCTTTCAAGTGGGGTTGGGATTCCAACCATTGGGTCCAATAGATGTTTCACTTCCCCTTGCAATCACCTCTACCGAATCCTCTCCTTCTTCAATTGAGGCTGACAAAGCCACCCAGTTCATTGAGAGGATCCATCACATCTGCCAACATGTTCAGGATATCCTACATAAGTCCAATGACAAGTACAAGCAACTCCATGATCAACATCGGGTTCCACATAAGTTTCAGGTGGGCAACAAAGTTTGGTTTCACTTGCAGAAACAATGACTTACAAGACCCCATCGGAAGCTTCGCCCACTCCGTTATGGGCCATACACCATCACCAAGGCTATGGGGGATAATTATTTTGTGCTCAACATTCCTCCTTTCCTCGGCCTGCACCTAGTGTTCAACATGGACCTCCTTTGGCCTTATTTCCCACCATTATTGGACACCTCAGACGTAGCAGAACAACTGACACCAACAAAGATCAACCCTGACTACATACAAAAGGAATTCAGTGATCATATTGTAGACACATAGATCAAGGGAACTCAACAACAAAGGATCCATCTTTATCGAGTCGTCAAAGCAGGGCAGCGCCTGCACCAAGGCAAGTGGCTCACCCGGGGCCAAATTCATCAGAAATTTCCTCATCTGATTGGGGAACTCAAGGAAATGGAGACCTTTTCTTCCTAAGGATGGAGGATTGATCCAAGTGGATATCGGTGGTCACCCACCTTTTCCAGTTGGCTCACAACAACTTTCTAGCAATTTTGATAATTTACTATTTTTAGCAATTTTTCAGGTCTTGAACTTTCAGAGCCGTTTTGAGGCCCTAAACGACATTTTTTGGGGTATGTTGCAATCGCAAAATTTCATTATGAAATTTTGTGCAACTTTTGTATTCGGATATATGTTTCCAATGGGTTATCATACACCTAAAACTAATATCATATGCAAAAGTTACGACCCCAAGAAGTTGATGTACCGACTTACCCAAACGGGGCCCACATGACTTTTGGTGCTTCATCTCCTAGGGTTAGGTTTTTGGATGTTTAGGGTTTTTGAAACTCTTGTTTATTGTAAAAAGGCCTTGAGAGCCTCATTGTAATCATCTTCTTGCGAATGAGCACAACCATCACATCTCTTCTCAGAGATAAGACGCCACCATTCCAACAAGCTTGTTTTCTACTGCATTTTACAGTTTCAGCTTATTTCCTTATTGAATAGAAAACCGGTTTTATTGTATCTCTGTTATTCTGTGTTAAGCATATGGTAATAATCTATAGTCATTTCGTTCTTTTCATAAAATCTGGAACACAACTGGTAAGAAATTACCTTTTGTCCTTTATTGTGGCTCACCCATCATTTGATGTTATCAGAGTGTATAGGTGGGTAGAAAACTGATCTAGGCTGGCTAATACTAGGTGATATCTACTCATTTACAGTATCTTAACAGGATATGAAATACACATTTAACTCCTCCTTTTATCCTTCATGGCTCTCCCAAGGATCAAATTCACAATCATAATAAAAATGAACCATGGAAAAGCTCTGCTCTTCGTCATATTTGTTGGGATATTCATTAAAAGTTGGCTACTCTAGGTTGGTACCTGAAATCACTACTTCATCATGACAAGGTCTGCCAAAATCATATGTTTCAAAGACCATAATATCCTCTGCATCTCCTTCATAAGAGAAACAAACACGATCTACCCCCAATTTTTCTATTTCTGCAGAAAGTGCTCCTACCAGCTTCACCAACTCACCCAAGGCATCTCCTTCATTCACCCATCTTTCATTAGAAACATCCATATCCTGAACACATTCTTTATATTCCTCACAACAATTATGACAGATTAACTTAGAGGGATAATACATTTGACAATGCCTAATGAAAGCTGCATGAAACTGCTCCAGGGAGGAGATGCTATCTTGGGGCAAGGAATGATACCACTCACGAGCATCTCCTGCTAATGATAACATGAACATATTCAATAATACATCCTAATGATGTATTTACCACTGATGCATGAGTTCATGAAACTCATGTAGATTCTCGGTAGGGTTGTCATATTTATGTTCTCTAAATATGGGGAAAAAATGACCCCACTCATCGATAGTAGGAACAACATTTGGAAAACCAGGAACAATAGAGAAATTAAAAGAATCAAAACTTCAAGCCAAGATCTTTTCCATTTCAAAAAAGTGGAGTCGCCACTAGATTATTTAATCATGGATTTGCCATGTGAATGATATGCAGTCTAAATGTGTCTGGTCTTTGTTCACCATCAAAGGCCAGATCTAAGCATTGCCATTCTCCCAGGGAGATTTTCAATCTAGGACAACAGCTAAAGCCTTCTTGAGAAAGCTTTCCTTTCTTGATAATCTTCTTTGGGTCAACTTCATATGTAACTAGAGGCAACTACAGAGTAGACCTCGTGCATCTGCTTTTGGGAGCTACAACTTAAATAGTGGAGTCACTAGGTGTAAGTTGTAATCTTCAATGGTTCTGATATCTGATGCACCTTCAGAATCATAAGCTCTTTTTCATTCTTACCTAGGGAAAAGTCTTCAATTCGTTCCCTGGCAATGCCACCAAGAATGTTAGCACTAGAAGTCACCTTCAGATTGCATTGAAGGTAAGACCATTACCCATCAGGTTATATATCACTATGAATTGAGTTTAAAGAGGTAAAATGGATAAGACTCAAGACAATATCGGTTTAACTCAGAAAACTGGACTAGCACGCACAAGCAATTGAGGTCTTGATCAACTTCACTTAGTAATTTGTAGTAAAGGTGAATAGAAGGAAGACTTTGGTGAGGAAAGTGTAGAGGTCTGCTATAGACATCAGGTCTTCAAGCAACATAAGGAGGAAAAACTTCAAACACAAGATCCTCTTAGATTCAAAGTTTCAAGAAACTGAAGAACACCATAAAAACACAGTAATCAAACATCCATCACAATACAACTATAATAATCCATGTGAATCCTTCAATCATGGACACTTCAGTATCAGAGGCAAAGAAGATGAAGAAGAAAGTTGACTTATATTAAACAAGAAGTCTCAAATCCTGTACATAACCAGAGAACCAGTGTGCTTCATCAAAACATTACAATGTGGGAGCCTTGCTCAACCATAGATGACTAACAAAATAGAAAAACTAACTATATAACTCAGAACAATTCTCCACTCCTAGGAGTGCGACCTAGCCACTACAATCAAAGCTTTGTGTCAGTGAGTTCTTCTGTCAGGATGAACGAGCATGCAGACTGCTCATGCAGTTCTTCTGTTAGATGCGAGCTTAGAGCAGTCTGGGTTGAAATTCTACTTCCATGGTTAGTCCTTTTTGGATTTCCATTTATGGGGGGAGACAATGTTTCAACCACCACCCCTGCTTTCATTAATTGCCTACATCGGGATCAGGACGGGCCCGAGTCAGCTCGACACTTGGAAAATGTGGCGACCACACCCAGATCCTTGCCACCTTTATTTTTGCTGGACCTTTGCAAAGAAAACTGGTAGGCGGACGTGGAGGAATACGATGGTGAGTGGGAGAGGTTCTTGGCATAAATGTGCAAGCTGGAACGAGTGAAAAATGACCATGTGGAGTGATGCAGTTGGAGAGCGGTGACCGAGACTATGTGAGTGCGCGCACTCGGGGGAGATAAGGTGTAAAGGTGCAAAGGTGATGTGGTAAGGGGAAAGGACATGGAGGTAGAGGGGTAAATGAAAGTAAAAATGGAGGTGAAATGGAGTGTGAGTGGAATATAGATGTCAGGAGGTGAGAGGGGGAGAAAAGACAATAGTGAAAGGATAGGCATGTGGTCAGGTGAGTGGAGGATAGGTGTCAACGGGAGCGCGAGCAGTATGGGAAGGAAGTCTGGAGGTTAGCTCAGGGGGGGGAGGTAGTAAGAGGTAAATCATGGG
>ML792241.1:128389-139678 GCA_009831015.1 Picea engelmannii | reverse complement strand
CCCCCCCCGTTAAAGGCATAAATATCGGGGGGGTCCGATATTGGATGTGGACCGTAGATCTAAGTGTGCCTCACTCAACCACAGATATGAGTGCTCTCTTTAGCTACAACATGCTCAAACTACCAATTTTCCAAATACTTAGGATAAAAACATAATGTGGGTTGCGCCAAACCCCCCTTCATCCTTTTTTTCACCAAGGGGTTATTTCCTAAGGAAAAACCCTAATTTATCAAAACTTGTGCTAACATTGTGCTAACACATTCATCATAATAATTTTTGGATTAGCAAGGCCTTAGGAAGCTGAGCTCATTACAATGTCTTATCTACCAATTGGTTACTCTTCCAGTCCCTATAGAGAATTTTATTTATGCCTCCTGCATCTCATGGTTTTATCATCAGGTCTATGTTGCCAGACGCCTCCACATGTATCATGCTCGTGTTCAAAGGAGGTCTATCAACATGTGTCAGTCACTCCTCAAAATTCTTGACTTTGTATGTCGTCCATACCCTTAGTTTGTCTCAGAATCACATGATATTGTAGTCCTATCATGCACCCTGACCCTACTTTCATCATTGGTAGGTAACCTTGAACCCAACTGTCGACATTTCATCATTGGTCATTGATTGGGTTGTTTCCCTTGTGTTCAACAACAAGACATCTATTAACACATTGTGATTTGTGTAGTGTCTTGGATTCCATTAGCCTTATTGATGGTTTCCTCGCCCTTGTCAACAATTTTCGTCATTGGCTGCTATTTAGAGGGTCTTTTTCGTGTACCGCTTGCACTTGGCGCATGCAAAAGACGCCCAGGGTTGTTGGTTTGTGAACATGTTCTTTGTATGATTTACACCAAATCATGCAGCTCCTACTTTGTACCTTTTTCTCACTGATGAGATACTCCTTAATTCTCTCCTTTCAGTGAGTCTCTTTCCATCGACTTCAGCCTATTTATTCTGGAAATGAGACCTAGAGTCTTATGAGTACTCCTTTATTCACACTTGTAAGAATGTACTCGGTGCCTTGATACCTACTTTTATTATCAGTAGGTTGTCTCGCGTTTGCTAACGATATACCTCAATCACCAGTAATCAAATGATGTCTCATTGTGTTTGACCTCAACTCCTTTATTCACATGATGTAGACTTGCACGTTTGGTGGATTGTGTAGAAGACTTGAAGACATCACTATGTGGCCACAGCTTTCCGAAGATGTTGCTTCCTTTTCATTGGAACAATACCTATATCACTTCAGTGATCATGGGAGATCAGATTGTACTTCATGGTATACAAATATCTTCAGATTGATTTTGAGACTGGTTCTACTAAGCCTTGTTCATGACTATGACAACTATTGGCATGTAACCGCATTTATATTTTCCTATTCATGGCCAAAGACACTTGTTTAGTATATTTTTATCATGGATATACAGTGTAATCTTATTGGCAACCATGTATGCAAAGTTAGTGAAGAATGTAATGAGAAACTAAGTTTGTCCAGCTGGTCCCCTACCACTCCACTTCTGGGTTATTTATAATGTATTTCGGCCATCACAGGTACTCCTCTGACCTCACACATTATGGGGCATCTGTTAGAGCAAGATTTGCCTCACCCTATGCAATCTTCCAGAGAGGGCCTTATTCCATTTCCCTATGCAGACTTATATTCCTTTTGGATAAAATCCAGAGACAAAAATACAAATTTTTCCACTTGTACGCATCTTGCAGACTATACAACAAGCTTATACGCAAGCTTCTCCACTACAACTTGCGTACATCGGTATTTATGCCAGAAAATCAAAATTAAATTTCAGGTTTCCATGTCACAACAAGAGATCTTTGATCCTTGGCCTTACATATACTGGAAACGTTCTGAATCAGCCCTTTAGTTCCATTTTGAAGGCTATAAGTGGGCCAATTCCGAGCTATGGAAAAGGAGAAAGAATTCAACTTTGAGAGAAAAGTTACTCTGGAGAAATTATTTACTTCATATTGAGTCTGCATCCCTTTGTCCTTTAAGTTTGAACACAGTGTTCATCCCCCAAGATTTCCCCTTATTGATGGAGAATCTCATTGTCTTCCTTCTATGAGTTTTCCTTTGGTCGAGGATTGAAGTGGTGGAGGCCCAGCTGGAAGGAACTTAGTTTCACGGTTCCGAACCATGCCGACACAGAAGTCTATAATATTTTCACTTATGCTGATCATTTATTAATAGAAATACTCTCTTCCCGTACAATTGATGTCTTGCAAATATATTAATTATTATCCATGGGGGTATTTTATATGTATTTTGATGGATTATGCTATCTAATGTGCTAACCTTTTATATTGCCACCATATGTTTGTTTTTTCTTGTTTGTTGAGAACTTGTTGCAGGTATATATAGATTTGGGTCAAAGTGCTCAATGGTGGACATCATCGAATCATCGAACATATGGATGAGGTAGGCCTCTTTCTTATCTCCCTTGCACATTGGTTTATATAGCATATTGTTGGGATAGAGTTGAGTTCTGCAATTGTTTTCATCTGTTGTGGTTCACCCTAGCCATAGAGAGATTTTCCTCGTAACAAAATTATGATACTTAGTGAATGCCTTGGGTCTCTAATCATTTTTCTATTGGTATTCCAGACATGTCTTCATAGTTTCCATCCTCTGTCTCGCCTCCTTATGCGAATCCAAGTTTTGTTTATGGGGGCATGATGCCTCCTTATTATCCCTCTCCGTTTGGTGGGAGTCATATCCCTTAAACACCTCTTACGATAGGAGGTTGGAATATTCCTTCCTAAAAATCCACTTTGTGAAAAGAAAGTGCTCAAATAGGTAATCATTCTACTTATTACACTCTGTCCACTTATCCTTCTTCTACTATGTTAGTTCCTAGGGACACTTTTCCCATGGCAGATCTCTGTCTTTCCTATGGTGTTTCATCCTGGGGAAGTTATTTTTATAGTATGTGAAACCCCCTTGTTGGCCCTTGGTTATGGAAGGAAGCATATAACAAAGAAGTAAAGGTAAAAAGCAAGCTTCATGGGAGACATTGTAACTATCACTGAGTCAAAGTGAGAAAAAGAGAAGGAAAGATGGAGCGAAGTGAAGAAAAGAAATTCGTTGGATGAGGAGATTAGGGATGACATATCAGCAAGGAAGAAGGATCATGGACAACTCAAGAAGCAGAGAAAGCCATCATTGGATGCTTCGGAGCACCACACGATGAAGAAGGAAAGACAGGCTGGCGAAGCCTAGAAAAAGTGAGTCAAGTTGACCTAGGGTTTTAGACACCTAGGGTTTTGGTATCTAGGGTTTTGGCACCTAGGATTCTACCTAAGGTTGTCGGTGAGGGATTGTAAAGTATAAATAAAGGTCAAGAGGACCTGGGTGGGGTTGGTAATTGAGTATTGGTATGATATTGTTGTTATAGCTCTGTTATGGAGGGAGAGGATGGTATTGTGATATCTTCAGCTATGTGCGAAGGTCAAGTCTTGTAGTTGGGTGCACAAGAAGGGGAGATAAAGAGAGAGAAGAAAGAAGATATGTTAGTTGAGAGCGCAGATAAGAACTGTATGCTTTACCTTAATGAATCATAAGCACAGTTCTGTGGACGTAGCCCAAAAGGAGGGTGAACCACGTATATTTTGTGTTGTATGTGTGATTGATGCCTGGATCTCTATCATTGTTATATTGTTATTTTCAGTCTTATGTTAGATCAAATCTATAGCTATGCAGGACAAACCTATCTGATAAGTGATATATGAATGTTGTATTGTTGTTGTGATAGATCCACTTGATATTCCCCCGGTTGTAGACATTATTGTCCCGCTATCCCCCTCTTAGCTTCTTCGGGTGAGACTGCATCTGCTTGGTAGGTGCTGTCGAAAGGGCCAGTAGCTAGGGCTTGTTGGTGTGCTCTTGGAGTGAACCTCGGGTCTTCCCCTATTCCAACAAGTGGTTATGTTGCTAGGATATGAATCTGTGTAAGGGGATGTCAAGGTGATTCCCATCGAAGACATATATTTAGAAGTGGATAGAGGATCAAGAGAGGGACTTCGCTGAAACAAGAACCCTAAGATAAGTACTGAAGGTTGGATGCAGAGACACATATTCATCGATATTCATGAGATCTTTGGAGGAATCCATCAAGAGCTATATGAGTGATTAGATAGGTTATCCGATACCCAGTTTGAGATCAGATCTAGACCTCCTGTGGTCTGGATGTTAGAGTTGATTAAGAAGGTTAAGAGAGTCGACAACGTTGTATCAAGGGTTGTCGATAACTGGTTTGATAGTACTGTTGGAGGGTATATCACCGAATTTATGTTGACAGAACATAATCATATAGCCAGGCCAAGAGATACTTATTCAAAGGACCTAGAGGAAAAATTTTACAATTTCTGAAGCTAAGAATCAAGATGTTGATGCATGAAAAGAATTTCTTGAAGATACAATAGATTGGTTGGATCTAGAAAGACTAATGTTCAATAATTCAGACAATGACAATGACACATAAGTTGGACATACGCACAGTGGGAAAACATTTCGAGGGGTTCAGCTTGAGAACCTATTCAAGCAAAACTACAGAGACGAGGGTTTCTACAGTGGAGAAGAGGCAGATCTGACAGACGAAGAACATTAAGAAACCACCAGAGCAGAGGAAGAGGAAGCTAAAGAAATTTTCCAGAATGAGCTAGAAACATCAGGAACTATGCAGACCACTGAAGTAAGTAATATCAATCCTTCTGTTATTTCAGAAACGCTAAGTAATCAGAATATTCCGAATCACCAGAGTCCGCATACTACTATTACTATTAGTTCAACATCTACTCAGACAGGAAACCTAGGAAACTCTATGGTAGATGAGATGAGGCTCCCTATCTTTAAAGGAGATGGATCTGAAGATCATGATCAACACTGGTTCTTGTGCGAGGCCGTATGAAACATTAAAAATATTACCGATGAAGTTGTTAAAAGAAACCAATTTAGCACTACGTTGAGGGATTGTGTGTTGAGGTGGTACATGAAGCTTGTCCAATGACTTGCACAGCCTAAGACACTAAATGAGATCAAGAACGCAATGGTTGCAAAGTTTAAAAAACCTAAGTTGGAGTCACAGTGTATTACTAAGCTGAAGGAGATCAAACAAAAGGTAGTCGAACCTGTTTGGGAGTTCGATCAGAGATTCAAGACCCTAACAGGCCGATTGACTTTTAAGATCCTAGATGAGAAGAACAAAGAATGGTTCATCACTACTCTTTTACCACACATCAAAGTTCCCCTGATGTAGCAGAAGCTTTGGAGATTGCCACGAAACTTGAATCAACACCTATGGGAGAATCTAGCTTAGGCATGAGCCAGATCTTGAGCCAGCTGATTAGTTTGTCTCTGTAGGTTGAGGATATGAAGAAGGACAAGGGGAAGGACAAAAGAGAAGATATCTGGTGTGTAAGATGCAGATCTGAATGTCATAATAAACAAAATTTTCCTCTGTTTCATGAATATTTGGCCTCAGGAGCGTTGAGCCCCTTGAAGAAAGTTAACGTGCGTTGGTGCGAAGCATGGAGAAATTGACATCACCCTGGTGAGTGATATTATAGGCAGAAGTATGTTCAGATACCCACAAAATTGTACTTCACATTCTATAAGTCTGTAGGGGACGATGATAGATATTGTAGGGCTTTTGACTTGATGCATGAAAGATCAAGAGACATATACAAGATCCAAGGTGAATTTCACCAAGAAGGAAACAATGAACAGTAAAATTCTCCAGGAAGAGGAAGTTTCAATCCTCGTGGTGGATATAGAGGACGAGGATGAGGAGGAGGTATGGGTTGAGGCCGAGGACAAATAATATGTTACAACTGTGTGCATCTAGGACATTTAGCAAGGGACTGCCAGAACCCTTGCACAACCTGTAGTTATTGCAATTCCTTTGAGCATGTCATCGAGGACTGCCCTTTGCTACTAGCTAAATTTCGGGAAAGATGAGGACCTCAGAAAAACCCACAAGTGCAACTGATATATGCTTAACCGCGTGGAGTAGACCCTAGAGTCATTGTTATCACTTGAGGAGGCGCTACTACAGGAGAGGACAGAGCAACCCAAGGAAAGACTGCAAACAACCACATAGTCAGGAAAGATATAGAGAAGACCCCAACGTTCGATGCTAATAAAGAAAGATAGATATCTGAGGAGGTAATAAAAGAGTTCAAAGGAGATCAAGGGTATTCATCAAAGAAACAACCATAAATCAAAGAATATGGCATGCCTCAGGCATTTGATCAGTTCGCGTCGCCAACATAAGGAAAAGAGGTAATAAAACTCATGGAATTTGTGTGCACTTGTGTTAAGTTGATTCAATATAAAAGCGTTGTACAAGAATTACAAGATTTAATCAAGAAGTATGCGCTAGGAAAGATAAACTCCTTACTGAATAGGGAAGTGCACCAAATTGGGAAAAGGAGAAGGACAAATAAAGAATTACACCTGAATGCTCAAATAGGAGAATATGATATAGACTATGTGGTCTTCGACTTAGGGTCAGAGGTCAATGTCATGACGAAGCAAACCTGGGAACTGATGGGAAAATCGAAGTTAATCTATTCCCCTATCAGGCTTAGAATGGCTAATCAACAAGTTGTCAGCCCATTTGGATGATTGGAGCACGTCCCTATGGACATCGATGGAGTTAGAACCTTTGCAAGTTTTGAAGTAATTGAAACTGTTGATGACAACTGCCCTTATTTTTCATTATTAGGAATTGATTGGGCCTTCAACATTTCTATTGTTGTTGATCTAAAGAAGAGGCATATGCCATTTGAAAGAGATGGCCTTAGGGTCATTGCACCTTTAGATCCAGATGAGGGTCCTTGATACACATAGCCTATCAGAGAAGAAGACCACATGTACGAACTGGAAAACATCTACAAACTAATAGCCAGACAATAGGATTATATCAATCCTACAGCCGATGGGAATTTGAGCTAGTGAAGCGACAACACATGTTCATCAGACTTAGAAGAATCACTGGAGAACTGGTAGAACCATATGTATGAAGTCTCTACCAGAAGATGTGTTAGAATAACCAGAGAAGTTTGCTGGATCGACACAACAGTGAGTAACTTACCCACATTTGATGGGCTGAACCCTTTAGAAAAATTCTTATCAGAGTTTGAGACAAGTGTACCAACAAAAAAAAGGCTGTTGGAAATGGATGAGGCCATGAACGCCACACCAACAATATGGTGGGGGATGCACAAAGGAAACATCAAATACTGGACACAATGTCGAACTTTGATGACATCGCGGTTCTCAGCACAAGTAGGAAGCTGGGAAGTGAGGTACACAGGTATAATTTTTCCAAAGGACCATGTGCGAAGCTACGAATAGGCCTAGAGTGAAATTCCTTGAGAACAATGGGTGCACAGATTCATTAACACGCTGGACATGATCCCTATCAACTGGTACCTTCAAGCGGAGCTGCACCTTGTCACTTTAGATTGGGAAGGTATGATCCAGAATTTTGTAACCACCTTTTTGTTTGAAAATGAATTTCCTTCAGTAGACCAAGCATTACATATTGTGAGATAGAAAGTATTTAAGGAGGCATCTGACCTCCCTTTGGAGTAAGAAGAGGATGAATGGACCGCGCCACTCCAAAAATTGCAAGGATGTTACAACATTAATGCCGATGAAGATGATGATTCAAGGAAGGTAAACATTGCTGAGACAGAAGGCCACATAAATGTGAAAGGAAAATGAGTTGAGATTCCATTCATAGGACAACCGATCAAAATAAAGAAAGTCAATATTGGGACAGAGGAGACACCGAAGCTTGCCAATGTCAGAGATTATTGGAATGTTGCTACTATTGACAAGATTACAGAGTTATTGCATGAATATCAGGACTTGTTACTGACCAAGTTCACTGATATGAAGAGAATCAAAGGGCCTTTGGGTGAGATGAGAATACCTTTGAAACTAGATGCGAAGCCAGTCAAGAAAAGACCTTACAGACTGAAACTGAAATACAAGGAAAAAGTGAAGATCGAGCTCGACAGAATAATCCTCACTCGAATAATCCTTATCATGATTTTATCTCTTCGCAGACATCTAATTCAGTGTCGATGCCCTTACAACCCTTTATGAATCAATATGGAGTAGGATAATATCCTTTCAGATAGCGACAGGGTGTAAACCAAGATCCTTCCTGGCCTGCAATTTCTCAAAACCAATCTTTCCTCAGACCTTGGTCTCAAATTCCACAACCCACTACCACCACAAGTTCAGTCATTGTAGATCATACTAGCATTTTATCACCAACCTATGCTGGTCTTGTTGGAGATTGGTCGATGGCCTCTACAATTCATGTTGAAGACCATCAACTAGCCGCTGCAAGTCATGCTGGGGGCACAAGTCCAGTCACTATAGGTAATACTGGAATTTTATCACCAACCTCTACTAGTCATGCTGGAGATTGGTCGACGACCTTTGCAAGTCATGTTGAAGACCAACAACCAGCCACTGCAAGTCATGGTGGGGGAACAAGTCCAATCACTGTAGGTTATATTAGAATTTTATCACCAACCCCTGCTAGTCATGTTGGAGATTGGTCAATGACCTCTGCAAGTCATGCTCAAGACCAACAACCAGCCGCTGCAAGTCATGCTAGGGGCACAAGTCTTGTCATTGCTAGTCACACTGCACATACATCACCAACCTCTGTTAGTCATGTTGGAGATTTGTCACCAGCCACCGAAAGTCATACTGGGGGAATTCATACGATTGAGAAGGCTAGATGTGTCAGACATAAGGCTAGATTCCTTTGTAGGACTTGCGAAGGAAGTCACCTTACTCGTTTGTGTCCTGCTACTATCGGGATACCAGAAGCATGGTTCTCACTTGAGGGCCATTCAGGTTCTGGTTCATTTGTTGTTTCCCCACACTCTATTCCTTATTTGGTTGATACAACAATCATGTAAATGAAATCTCTGGTTGACACCCCTCTTCCTTTAGGAGTTGATGCATCCATTGATCTTGTTGTCTCACATCCCATTCAACTAGTGGTCGTGTCGATGCAGTCTTCAACTGAAACCTTTCTTATGTTCGGGGGTGATGCATCTCTTGACCTTGCTGTCTCACATCCTATTCAACCAGTGGTTGTTTCAATGCAATATTTGACCAACACCTCTCTTATGTTCAGGGGTGATGCGTCTCTTGACCTTGTTTTCTCGCATCCTGTTCAACCAGTGGTCGTGTTGATGCAATATTCGATCAACATCAATCCTATTTTTGGGGGTGATGCATATCTTGACCTCATTTTCTCATGTCCTATTCAACCAATGCTTGAAGAAGTGGTCTTTCTGATGCAATCTTTGATTGACCCCACTCTTCTCTTGGAGAGTGACAAGTCTAAGGGAGTGGTAGTGCCGATGCAATTTTTGGTCGATCCCGCTCTTTTGGTTCTAGTATTATACCTTCTATGCCTTCTCCTTAGCATTTCTAGTGCTATACCTTCTGCACAAGGGAGCATTCCACTCTCTTTGAGTATGATCCCCCCAAGTCCTAGGGTGGTTTCCTATGATTGGAATGATATTGTAGAGCCTCGACTTCCTTCTTCTACACCCTTCCATATAAGGGGCATTCTTCGATATATTGTAGATAATCTAACCTCTGCAAGTATTTTATCCTCCACGACTTTGAAATATTTAGGTTTTCCCAAGCTCGTGTCTGCTCTTCATAAGTTGCTTACCTTTCATAGAAGTCCAACACAAGATCCTTGGCCTCCCCCTTGAATTTTCACCTACACTCTCCCACACGAGTCTGAGTTAATCTATTTTCCGACTCGTCCAAAAATTGAAAAGATTGTCGAGTGATTTTTCCCATTCACACTCGTTAAATTGGATTTGAAAGGTCATGAGTCTTATTTAAGCTATTTTTTGACCATCATGTTAGATACAACTAACTTAAAACCTCGTCTGCCTTACCACGTCAGGTTTCAGATAGTAGTGGCTCATCCCACGAAAACTTTTACACAGAATATCTTCCACACGGTGGTCGACAAGGGCGCCTCGACATGTGTTATGTCGTTAGCATGTTGGAAGGCCATTGGCCAGCCCACTTTGTCCCCCTCACCTACTCTCCTCACTGCTTTCAATGGTCGTTCTTTCCGACCACATGGCATCGTTCCTTCTTTCCCTGTGCAGTTAGGAGGGAAGACCGTGTATGTCAAAGTAGAGGTAGTCAATGATCCCCTCGACTATAACCTCTTGTTAGTTTGGAGTTGGACCTATGCTATGCAAGCTGTGGTTGCTATAGTTTTCCGAATCTTGTTGTTTCCACATGAAGGCCGGATAGTGACCATCGATCAATTGTCTTTCTCTAGACCTGACCCAGCTTTGGGGGCATCCACGGTTCCCATGATTGATAATCCTCAACCAGGTGTTGTTAACGTAGGAGTTGGTTTGTGCCCATCCTTGATGGGTGTTCGCGTTCGAATCGTCACCAGGTGAGAAAAATGGAGAACTCTCTGCATATCCTGTTGGGTTCATCAGGACAGAACATCTGTGGCAACATGGGGTTAACAAAAAACAAAACTAAATACAATCTAACTATCAACTGAAAGCAAATAACACTGCGAAAATAAACAAAAACATAAAACATCAGACACACGGGTCATCAATGGTTTCAGTCTTGGTATTATTAATGAAACCAGAGCACACCCTGAAGACAAAGACAGGGGTTCCCTCTCCCTCCAGCGGAAGGTCCTTCAGGGCCCTCAACACAATGCTTTCCTTACAAAATGAATAGAACTGAACTGAGTGGTGAAAGAACTCTGGGTTAGGCCGCTGATGGATTGCTTGTCAAAGACTGAGCTCTGAATCATCTGGACAGCGTAACGATGCTTCGAATTCTCTGCTAAAATAGTGAGTCTTCATGGCTATTTATAGCATTTTTCCAGGCGGTCACGTAACCAACTTCCAGTGTGAACACGAACCTGTTTAGGGTTCACTTAGGTCATTAATTCGCCGAATTTGCAGAGCCGACCCTGATTCGAGAGTCAAATCATCTTGGGGGCCGGTCCATAGGTGGTCGGGAGGCCGACTTATGCAATTAATGCGCCGTATTAGTAGATGCGTGGGTTTTTGTGTTGACAGGCGCGCGTCGGGCACGCATGCGCTAGTAACACGTTTTTGTCCGGCGCATATGCGCGCGCATCAAGATGCTATAAAGCGCCCTTCAATTTTTGGTTACTTTGTATAGTTTTTGACCCTTCTGGAATGCTGTGAACTTAATTCAGT
>ML792241.1:53678-69405 GCA_009831015.1 Picea engelmannii | reverse complement strand
ATTATTTTTTTTTCATGGTTGATAAGAAGTAAATATGGATGAACTCCAAAGTGGTCCCCTTATGGTGAAAGCCCTCATGGGAAGACACTTTGCAGAGTAAGAGAACCCATGCTTAATTGTGGAATAATGAGATGAAGGATAGTGAATTTATCAGGGAACCTATCCTAGATGTATATTCCTTGTCATTCCATTTCTGTTGGTATGTATAACATCACATAACTCCTCACGGTTAGAGAGTTATGACCATGTGAAGTTGGAGAACCTATGTTTGGGTAATGGACCCAAGTTTGTTTGATGGATAATGGTATGATTTTTTCTATATTTGAAGGTAATACTAGTCTATATGGATAGTACATGTCATTCCATTTCTATTGGTATGTGTAATGTCACATAAATCCTCACGGTTTGAGAGTTATGGCCTTACGAAGTTGGAGGACCCTCATATGTCATCTAGAAGCCCCAAAAGGTCAAAGTAGTCAAAGTGGTTTAAGAGATTTTAAAAGGTAAATAATAAAGTGAAGTGATGAGTGTGTTATAATTCAAAGTGAATACAAAATAAATTATTTCAATAATAAATTTAATGGAGAAATCAGAAGTGGGTTAACCCTAAAATAAGGAAAGTGGGCCAAGTGACCTAGAAGATGTTTTTAAGCAAGCTACTTGGAGAGTATAAATAAGAGGCAAGGCTCTCTCATTTTAATCACACTTGAGAATATTTAATATCTATAGGTGTATGAGGTAACCAAGGATATCTAATCTGAATTTCTGAGGGAAGGTGAAGAAAAGAAGGCCAAAATGCAAGGAAGGATAAATTCTTTTGATGGTGCTTTCTAAGGTATGTTATTTACAGGTCATCTCACCATTTTCGCTATAAATTTGTTTCTATAATGATTCAGACCATGAAATTACTATTTCATTAAGAAAACATACCCAGCTATCTATGTTAAACAATTCATCTTGTGGGTCATTTTATTTTGGGAGTTATACTCCGTGGAAAATAGGGTTTGTGGCTAGTCCTGAAACTAGTCAAAAACAAGTGTTTCGGGTAAAAACATCATAACTTCTTCATAGAAGATACAAGTTAAGTGAGACAAAATGTGTTGGTTAGGGTAAAATATCTAGTATTTTGTGTAACAATTTAAGATCAATTCAATGAATATTTCATGTGAGGAACGCTCTACAAGGTCGCTCTCTAGAATAAGCGATAATTCAACAAGGTATGTCATTTTTTCTATAAATCCTTTTATGAGAGGTTCCAAGTAGTGACACCTGGATGAATTGCATAAAACACATTGAAGAACATTGTATATCATTTTTAGATCCTTATATGTTACAGGTTCAAAGTTATGATTACTTCAAGTTAGGGTTGTTGACTAATCCAAAACTAGGCATGTGAGACTAAAGAAAAGTTTGAAGAAAATGCTAGTCTCTTGTTGTTAAAGTTAAGGAAGGTTTGCAGGAATGTGATCATATAAACCAGGTCTATTACAGAGCTACAAATCAGATTTGGATGATGAAATTGATGAGGTATTTGGGTTGAGGTACATGTTGAGTACATGGTTGAGACAAGTAGTTAATGAGTTGGCACATACATGAGGTGTATAGTTGATGATGTTGGTACATAATGATGAGTCATAGTTGATGAGTAGTTGACACATGATTGGTACATACTTGGTACATGATTGGATGCACTTGTTTATGGTACAGGTTGATTACAGGTTTTTTGGTACAGGTTGGTGCATGATTGATGCACTTGTTTATGGTACAGGTTGATTATAGGTTGAGGTACAGGTTGATGCATGGTTTAGATTTATTGGTATGGGTTTATAGTGGTATATCTCATAGTGATAGTTTGACAATGGTTCCATCATTCTACTTCTACTTCAGGGTGGCAAGACGGGGCAAGGACAAGTGGTTGTAGCCACCTTACGGTTGTAGCTGGAGAACATAGGGGGTTGTAGCCTCCTTCTGGTTGTAACCAGAGAATTGGGGAGTTAGATCTTCCCTCAAGTTGTAGCCTGAGAAACTAGGGGGTTGGAGCCTCCTTCTAGTTGCAGCTGGAAAACAAAGGAAGTTGATGCTTCCAATGAATGTAATTCTTCAAGACATATAATAAAAAGAATTATGTGGTTTTCTCCTAATTTGGGTTTCCACGTAAAACACTGGTGTACTGTGTATGTGTGTGATTGTTTATTTCTTACTGCTCTTTATTATATAATAATTCTACATTGATATAACATTTGAAGAAAAAGGATTATAATTACTCTATTATTGATTAACCCCCCCTCTCAGTAATCCAACAGAGTTTTCCTTTGGTGGAGGATTGAAGTGGTGGATGTCCAGCTGGAAGGGACTTAGTTTCTTGGTTTCGAGACGTGCCGACACAGAATTTTGTTACTTGTATACTTTTGTTGATTATTTTAATAGAAATGCTCCTCTCTCGTCCAATTGACATCTTGCAAATATTTGAATTATTATTCCATGGGCATATTTGTCATGTATGTTAATGGATTATGATATTTTATATGCTAATGTTATATATTATCACCATATGCTTGCGTATATTGGTTTTTGAGGACAAGTTGCAAGTATAAAGATTTGATTTGTGAGCTCAACGGTGGTATTCATCGAACATCCAGACGAGGTAGGCTCTTTATATTGTCTTGTTAGTATTTCATTTATATAGCATACTTTGTATTAGAGTTTATTTCTGCAATCATTTTGTCTATTGTGGTTTACCCCATGCCATAGATATATTTTCCTTGTAACACTCTCTCTCATCACCTAGTGTTTTATTCTTGAAAGCAATATGTATAGGTTATATTGCATTATAAGCTGGTGGATTCTCCTACAAGTGGACAATATCAAACTGATTTGTGTAGAGGGTATATAAATCTTCTGACTCTAGAAATGACTTGATTTCCTCGGCAGGAGAGTTTTCACAAACCACAACATATTCATTATTGTCTTGATATTCAAGGTGAACAACTGATACAATTTCTAAAGAAACATCATTGGTCTATGCCCACTTTGAGATTAAGGAGTTTTAGAATTCTGAAGGAAATTCTCTTGTTTTAATGACTTAGTACTAGCTAGAAATCATGTCTTCTCTATCCTCTTCCATTAGATCATAATTTTCATGGGAGGATTTAGGATCTATGTTTTCCAATTCTAACCTATCTATTGAATCTGTGACAACCTTGAAATTTATTATTCATTAACTAAAGGTCCAAAATCATCCTTTAAAATACTACCCTCAGATTGTGCTTTGAAATCAGATGGCAGAGTACAAGAAACCCAGAGGTCGAAATGCATGGTATCTATGTATGAAGATATTTCTTTGTGATGGGAGGTGGTTGACTCTTCATTGCGTAAATTTGAATTAGAGCATCGAGAAATAAGTTCTCATAGGTTAGAGACCTTTTCATTTTTTATATTGTCTTCTTTAGGGATAGAGAGAAGGTGTGACAACTAATCAAGTATTTCTTGTTGTGATGGTTTGTCACTTTTAGAAAACCTATAATAAATTTGCATATCTCTTTGAAAGAAATAATCCAAAGGTTTATTTTCGTTCCTACAAATTCCTTCAAGTTCACTACGACGTTATTCATGGTCATAATTCACATGGGCATTGATAAAGATTTCCATGAATTGTTTCTAACCATGGATTGATTTAAATGGTAATGTCCTATACCAAGTCTTGATTTGTCCTTCCAATGTGAGGATTAAAAATTGACATATTTCGTTGTCCTGAACAATTTTAAGATTCTGATATGCAATGTTAAATTGATTAAGGTGCATGAATGCATAGACTTTCCCTTCACCATCGAACTTGAAATTTGAAAAGAGATCAATTGTCATTACTGGGTTGCCACCTGAGGGTCTTGGAAGACTCAAAGGGTGATCCCATACATTGATATGGAGAGGAGATGTGGGTTGGTTAAAACATGTAAAAAATGGCTCCATGCAGGTCATCTTTTCATTCGCCCTCCTAGCACCAATTCTATTGATGGGTCGAAATGACCCTGGTCAACAGTAGGGGTTACCCCTGGTAAAAATTCCCAATTAGACTCTTCGCCATTTGGAATAGGGAACCCATCCATATTTTGGCCTGACAACCATCATTGATTTGGGGTTTTATTGCTCATGGTCTATTGATGTATTTTCCTATTAAGGACAAGATTCAATCTCGTAGGATATTATTATAATATTTTTTAAGATCCCCTCTTCATTTTTATAGAGGTGGTACTCCTCTTTCTCACTCAGATTTTAAATTCACTTATTCAAACAATATTTAAGCAATTGCATCATCTACACCTAAGAGTGAACCATGTGGTAAAACAAATAACAAAATAGTGATTGGTAAAACATAGTAGAATAATAACCTCAATTGAAATATACATAATAGATACATCCATTCCATCAAATCTATTCATAGAGTAAGGGAAAAAGGGTTTGAATAAAAATATACAAGAAAAAAAAAGGTCCAAAACATAGGGCTTTAAATGATTTCAAACATTTAATATCGTAAAGATGAAATGGAAACACATACTCAAGATCTCATGCTTTAATGAAAGTCATAAATCACAAAAGTTATGAGCTCCACAAATAGCTCTCCATGAGAGTCTTTAAAAGAATATTAGAAATTGGTTTTCCAAGTTCAAATAAAATGTGTGCACAAACAACACAACACAATATCCATGATACTTAAATGATAAAATGAAATGTGTTTTTCCTATTGGACTGGGATGGGGCTCTCGTGAACCATATAGTAGTGGAGATAACTTGGAAGAAGAGAGAAAACCAATTAGGGATTGGATTTATAGGTAAACAATAAACACATAAGGTTGGATGATCACAGATTGAGATGAAAAAGGGAAAAAAAATGTAATAAAATGTACTCACAAAAATTAAAATAGAGTTTGATGGATGGATTTATCTCTCATTTCTTCTTCGAAAGACCTTCATAAATATAGCTAGAAATTGACCCTTTTTGGTGCAACTACTTCTTGGTAGTTATAGAGGATTAGTTATTTCACTCAGTGAATTCTTGAGCCAATTTTCAATATATTCTTTTAACGGTGGGACCATTATATCCTTATTTACATGACACGAAAATATCTCATCCTCTATTGCCTTACACTTGGAGTGTAATTCTTGTATAGTTTCCAAATGATCCTCATTATCATTAACAAAGTTAACCAACCATCATTTAATTTATTCTTCTGGGAAGTTAGTGAGATTGTCAAATTCACCACCCCATGAAATCTTGAGTATGTTTAACCCACATTCTAATTGTTTCTTGGTTAACAGTGTGGACTCTCTAATCAACGGTGGGCCCTCAAGTTCTTTAACTATTTCAAATGATT
The DNA here is from genome assembly GCA_009831015.1 of Picea engelmannii. NCBI lineage: Eukaryota > Viridiplantae > Streptophyta > Pinopsida > Pinales > Pinaceae > Picea > Picea engelmannii. The sequence goes on along the minus strand of ML792241.1, from coordinate 64,036 downwards.
TTAAAAATGAACAACTTCTTTTTCCCTCAATCTTTTTACAACTTGTAATTAATTCTCGAAGGACATCTATCCTTGCGAGCCAACCGGATTTTATTTGTTTCATTCTATTTTTTTAGGGTAAATCCTGTTGCTTCCTAGTAAAATCATTCATATCTAAAACTCATGCTACAAATGTACTCAGATCATTTTTATAAAAACACCCATCATTGTCTAAGTCTTGTTGTAGAAAATTGGTAAGAGAAGAAATTATTTGTGATAGATTCCTTAGGTTGGTGCATACTTCCCATGCTTTAAAAATTGTATTGATCCATTTGTTTATATTCTCAATAATATGAATTATGATACTTCTTAAAAATTTAGTAGCCCTTTTTCCTCTAGACACTACTACATATTGAAAAATTTGCGATGACTACTTGCGACGAAAGTACCCTTTCGTAGCAAAATTCAAGAGAAAAAGTTCAATTTTTTCAATTTTGTTATAAATCTAGCCTGTATTCGTCACTCTCTCGATGGAATCAAACTTTTGTCTGTTTTGTGACGATCATGAAGATAGTGTACTATCGTCGCTATTTCGATGAACGTGTGAATTCATCGCAAGAATGACGCTAACTATTGATCGTTACACTATTTGATACAGTCCATATTGACCGTTATACTATTTTACAAAGTCTAAATTGGTTTGGTCAACTTTTGTCGCAAGAGCAATGATATGACCGTTATAACAATTATACTCTTTGACAAAGTCAACAGTGATTTGGTCAATGTTTGTCGCAATTGCGACGACAATGACCTATAAATATTTTACGATCTAAAGATGTTGCGACAATCTTGCTATAACAAGGACGGTTCTGAAAGGGTATTTTTGTGCAGAAGTTGTGTGAAAGAATGTCGCAGAATATAATTAGAGGTGGGGAAAAAAATAAATTAGGTGAAAAGGGTGATGGTAGATGTTATTTCCCTTGAAAAATATGTTGCGTTATATGTCCCGTAAGAATTTTAATAGCAAAAACTACAAAACATTGTAGGAAATATGGGCACATTGATGGCGGATCGAATGAATATCGTCCCATGGTAATTAGATATATATTCATTATATGTTTTTATATTGTCAATTTTATATAAAATTATATATATGTATATATATTGTTTGAATGTTTGTTATAGTACACACTAATTTTGCATGATTGTTTGTAATTATAAAGTTAGAGTTTCCCTCCAACTTTCCGCAGAATATTGCACCAAGTAGTAGTAGAAATGATGTTGTACAAGTTGAGGAACATGATCAAGAAAATGAGGATCTCATGGAAGAAGATGATGGGACAAATCAATTTAATGATCCCATAGAAGAAGATTATTGGACAAATCAAATGATCCAAGATTTTTTTTCACAGCTGGATAGGATGGGGACAGTGATGGTATTTATGATGAACCTCTATTAGAAAAGGCAAATAAATGACTTTATGAAGGATCAAGAGAAAATATTTTCTCCACTACATTGTTTCTAGTGAAATTAAAGGTTATGAATAATTTGTCGAACACTTGTATGAAACAGATCCTAAGGTACGTAATATTTTCCATCTCATATTATACATAAATGCTGATTTTTTTCTATTTGTTTTTAGTGTTAATTAATGTGTAAAATAAGAATGCAATTTTTACGATTAATATTCTTTACATTAACTGGTTATTTGTTATGTTGTAGATTTTTAGGTGAATTTATGTTAGCATCGTCAAATATTTTACCTCGCACATATCGAGGTTTGCATGTCATTATGAAATACATTGGAATGGATTATCAAACTATATATCCATGTCCTAATGATCATATTATATATTATGGACAACATGCTTCGAAAACAGAATGTCTGCAATGTCTTATCAGTAGATATCAAACCGATCAAGTAACAAAAAGGGTTCCTCGAAAGGTTCTTTGTCATATTCCCACAATTCCATGTTTGCAGCGATTGTTCAGGTGTGAAAGCATAGAACAATTTATGGATTACCATGCACATAACAAAAGTGGAGATGGTGTTCTTCGAATGCATGCCGATGGTTCTGCATTTAGGGAAATTGAGGAAAAATGGGCAGATTTCAAAGATGAACCTCGTAATGTTAGGATTTCATTGGCAATTGATGATGTTAATCCAGTCATAGAGATTAGTTTTATTTACTCAGTGTGGCCTATTTTTGTTATCAACAATAACATTCATCCTTGGATGTCAATAAAGAGGGAGCACATAATGTTGACAATGATTGTTTCAGGTATTTGTTTACATTAATTTTTTGAATGTAACATTTTCATTTGTTTCATTTTTTGCATTATATCTTATGTTTATTTATTTACTTATATATACATGATATCATGGTTATAGTAATTATGTGTAATTTCAAGCAATTAAGTAAGTACTAGGTTAAATATATGAATGTATATATTGAGCCTCTTATCGACGAGATACTAAATATATGGGCTTGCATCACAATGTATGACATCTATAAACCAATCAGGAAGAAGAAATTTAAATTCCGTGGAATACTTTTATGGACAATTCATGATGCCCCAAGACTAACACATTTTTGTGGTATGTAGCATTCTAATATTTCTCTTTAATACTATATAATTTTTTAATGATATCATGCTGCATGTTTAATTTTTAAATAATCTCATCATATAATTGACATTAATCCATTTGTTGCAGGTCTTTAAACAAAGGGTAAATTTGCATGTCCAGTTTGTGGTCCTAATATAAAGTATCATCATTCAAAAAGTTTAGGAAAGGTGGTGTTTGATGAGTATAGGCACCTCCTCCCTAAGAACCATAGTTATCGTACTACTGAAAAATATATTTTCAATGGGAAAGAAGAGACTGGTTTAAAACCACGAAGAATGACACCTCACCTATGGAGGCTGGAATATAATAGAAATCATCAAGGTACTCAATTTCTTTATGTATCGTAGATCATGTAATGTTTTGAATGTTTATTTTAATCATTGAATTTATTTTACCATATTTGATAATTATTTTTGTGATTTCTTTTATGCTTCATGAAGGCCGCTATCATGAAGGTATTAATAATGGGCTTCCGTGAGGAATGAAATGTTATCCCACTCAATTCATGAGGTTACCCTACTATGATGAGCTAATAATAGCTCATTTGTTTGATATAATTCATATCGAGAAGAATGTGACAGAAACGTTATGGCAAATCATAGATGGTAGGAGGGACAAAGAAAAAATTGTCAAAATTTGTACTGACATTCAAGAATCCAATCATGCAATGTGAAGTGTGATATGATATTCAAATAGATCATATGGAGTACTAGACCTAAATAACCTTCCATGGTTATTAACAGAGAAACAAATCAATGATGTAAAAGAGGTCATTCAAAGAATTAAATTTCCCACGGGTTTTGCTTCAAACATAAATAATATCTTAACAAAGAAAGGTGAATTTGGTAGGGTAAAAACACATGATTGGCATAACTTCATTAAGGTAATAATTTTGGTATACCTATTTATATATATTGGCCTTATACATCTTTTAATTTATTTATTTTTGTCTACTTTGGTCGAAACAAATAACGATTCATTTTTTTGTTACAATATGTTCTACCTATATCTCTCCCAAACGACTTTGAAAACAACGTCAAACAAGTTATATATGATCTTGTAAAATACATGAGGTAAGTAGTTGTGATTTATCTACAAAATGTTCTTTCAAATTATTGTTGTACTTAATGACACGTGTTTTACTTCTAATGTAATATATTATATTATGTTATGTTGAAACATGTTATTTTCTTGTGTCATGATCTCATGTAGATGGTTGTAATTGAAAGAAATCCATGAAGATGATATAAAGTATTGGAAGAGAGAAATTCCTTGTCTAATGTGTGAAATGAAAAATTATATACCTCCAACATTTTTCAATGCACAAGAACACTACCTCATACACCAATTTGAGGAGATTGAAATTTGTGGACCTGTTCACACAAGGTCAATGTGGATGGTGGAGAGGCACTTGAAATCATTGAAGGTGTTGGTTAGACAAAGAGCACATCCTGAGGGTTCTATGGTGGAGGGATATATGGTATATCAATCCATGGTGTATATTAGTCAGTATGTTCCTAAATTAGCAGTGCCAACTATGCATGCAGTGGATCTCATTTGGGATGTGAACTCCATCAAAACATTTGAAGATCAGGAGAATTTGTTGGGGAAAGGTAGAATGAAAAAAATGAGAGGTAATATATTAATAATTGTGGAGATTTATATTAATAATACATATAAATTTCATTTTTTGTGTATATGATCATACTCATTAATATATTAATATAATTTATTTCATAAATTGATAATATTTATAACCTGCATGGACGTTATAACTAATATTTAATATTGGTGAGTTATGATTTTTTGATTTAGTTGCTCAAGAGTGGGATGCACTGCATTTATACATTGCAAACAATCTTGACTGGATGAATGTATGGATTGAAATATGTAAACAACATAATGGATGTAGGTTATCATGGCAACAACTGTCTGAATTGGTTAGAGAAGCTCATCGTAATGGAGATGCCAATGTTACACAAAGGGAAATTGATTTAGCATATGGCTTGAAAGATGGACAGGTAAGAAAATTCACCCATTTTATTCAGTTATTTTATATCATATTAATGTGACTACATGTGTACTTTATTTTTCAAATACTTTTGAACTTATATAAATATATATGTTAATTTATTAATTGACAATGCATCTTTTACATATCTGGCATATTGCAGTTGCAACACCACAAGGCTATGTGGTGCAATGGTCGTAAATTTTGCATCAAACAATTGGATGAAACCAGGAAAACTTATTATAGTGGGATAACTACAGTATTCCGGGTCACTAATGTTTCCTCTAGGAGTGACAGACATCCCCGAGAATATGAAAATAGATACTATGGGTATTTAAACGATATACTAGAGTGTGACTTTAATTCCTTCAAATTAGTTTTGTTCGATGCCAAATGGTATAGGTTACGAATGCATGAACGCGATGAGGAAATAAATGTTATTCAACATGCCAATAGATTTCCATTGATTAAAACAACGACGTTTGAAAGAGGACATGATCGCGATGTTTTTCCAAGACAATATGAATAGGTCTTTTACTCAAATGTTCCAGGTGAGAGGGATTGGTCATTTGTTAGTAGATATGATCCAAGAGGAAGGCAAATTAAGTATACTCATTGACATGAAGAAGATGATATTGAAGATCAAGAAGATGATTCGTGAGATCAGACAAAGATGTAATATCATGCAGGGTCAACAGATGAAGAAGACAGAGAAGATCATGATCTAGGTGTAGGAGACAATATTGCAATTCTTGATGATGATGATGATGAAAATATGCTCAAAAATGACATTGATGATGATGGTGAAATCGTCAATCATTTCAACACTGTTTCTTAACCAGATGATGATACATATGTCGAGTTTGATGAATAAGATCAAGATACATAATAAGGATGATTACATAGATGTTGAGGTTGGATTAGCTATGTGACTATATAATATTTTAATTTGTATGAATTATTCTCTTAAAATAATTTACTTATAATGTCATGGGTTAATTACATGTTTTTAAGTTTTATGTGACGTTTTTATATCCTATGTTACATGTTGTTTAATTATTATGTGAAACCTGAAAATAGTTTCCAATATAATAAAGTACGTGGTAAACTAAAAATATCATTTACAAACACAGAATTTCATGTACCTTCATTAATTTTTGTTTTTGTAGTTTCTATGCATGAATCTTAATAGGACGTTGCTTTCGATTATTTTCTATTTTATAGATTGGGTATTGGGGATCAATTGAGAGTGATGTGAGGGGGAGGGAAGGGGCCATATCAGATTCCACCTTCACATGGTTGGCCTTGTTCAGTAGAGGATAAATTATTCTTGAAACCAAGAGAAGCTCTTTCATTTTTATACCATCATGATCGTATAAGATGTCATCAATATTGTTGTCATAGTATTGCATCAACGAAGCTTTGATGAACGTGTTTGTCATTTCTATAGAATGTTTTTGAAACAATATTTTTCTTTCAAAGTACACAAATTGGTTGACGCAAGTTTTAAGTTTGCATCAGTATTTCTTCATTTTTCTTTCAAGTTCTACATTAATGTATATACAATGTATTTGTGTCATAGTTGTGATGAAAATTCCCTCTTTTTCGTTAATTGCTTAATCAACACCATAAAAATAATCCCTTGCAGTACTAGATGTGGGGACGTGTGTACTGTTGAACGAATTTTACAAGGAACAAGGAACATAAATTGTTCTAGGACTAGACATGGGCAACAGTGGCCTATGAATGGGGCCAACGTTGAATTTTTTTCAAAATGTTTCAGTATGCACTGAAATTTGACATGGATAGACTGTTTACATGCCTTAACGATATGGGAGGGTTTATGGACTCAAATTTGACTCACACACCCACTTTCTTCCATCATCGATTCATCATGTAAACCATAAACCCTATTTTTCATATGTTCTAGTATATATGTTAATGATTCCTAATTTCATATTTGTATTTGAATCAAGGTACAACTAGCTTGCAAAGTATCAAATTTTAATTTCAAGTTGATAAACCAAATATGAAATGAATCCTAATTAAAACCATCAAATGTTGGAATTCTTCATTTAAGTGTAGTGTCATGTAGTTATCTTTTAAAACCTAGAGAGAGTAGTCTCTATAGAAGTAGAGAAATATATTGATATTGGATTTTCTTCTAAGTTGATGTTGATATTTTTAACCTTCAAGAATAGGTACTAGAGGAGAAAATCAAGGATAATTTAATACCCATCACTTATGCAAACATTTTCATCGGCAAGAGAGACAAAGAAGGGAATTCGTCGGCAAGAGACAAGGAAAGGATATCATCGTTAGAGCAACAAATGTAAATAATATTGCGATGAATTAGCTATACTATAGACGAAAAAAGTTCATTGATAGTATAGATAATTCATTGCAAGAATATTTACAAGGGATAAACAAAGGAAAATGATGATGCGGTTCCAAGTATATCTAATTCGTTGCAAGTATCTTCAAATGTAAACATGGGATACAATTTGTCGCCTTTCTTCATTTTTCCTTCAGGTTCTACATTAATGTATATACAATGTATGTGTGTCATAGTTGTCATGAAAAGTCCCCTTTTTTCGTTGATTCTTTAATCAACACCATAAAAATATTCCCTTGCAGTACTAGATGCGGGGATGTGTGTAATGTCGAACAGAATAGAAATTGTATTAGGACTATACACAGGAAACAATGACCTGTGAATGGGGCCAATGTTGAAATTTTTTCAAACTATTTTTATATGCACTGAAATTTGACATGGATAGACTATCCACATGCCTTAATGATATGGGAGGGTTTATGGACTCAAATTTGACTCACACACCCACTTTATTCCATCATCAATTCATCATGTAAACCATAAACCCTAATTTTCTTTCAAAGTATACAAATTGGTTGACGCAAGTAATTTAAAGTTTTCATCAGTATTTCTTCATATTTCTTTCAGGTTCTAGATCAATATTGTATGTACAATGTATCTGTGTCATAGTTGTGATGAAAAATCCTTCTTTTTCGTTGATTTCTTAATCAAAACCATAAAATTACTCCCTTGCAATACTAGATGCGGGGACATGTGTACCGCCGAACGAATTTTACAAGGAACAAGGAATGGAAATTGTACTAGGACTAGACACGGGCAACAATGACCTATGAATGGGGCCAACGTTGAATTTTTTTCAAATTGTTTTTGTATGCACTGAAATTTTCCATGGATAGACTATTCACATGCCTTAACGATATGGGATGGTTTCTGGACTCAAATTTGACTCACACACCCACTTTATTCCATCATCAATTCATCATGTAAACCATAAACCCTATTTTTCTTTTAAAGTACACAAATTGGTTGACACAAGTTTTAAGTTTTCATCAGTCTTTCTTCATTTTTCTTTCAAGTTCTACATTAATGTTGTATATACAATGTATCTAGGTCATAGTTGTGATGAAAAATCCCTCTTTTTCATTGATTTCTTAATCAACACCATAAAAATACTCCCTTGTAATACTAGATGCGGGGATGTGTGTATTGTTGAACGAATTTTACAAGGAACAAGGAATGAAAATTGTACTAAGACTAGACACGGGTAATAGTAACATGTGAATGGGGCCAACATTGAAATGTTTTCAAACTATTTCTGTATGCAGTGAAATTTTTCATGGATAGACCATTTGCATGCCTTAACGATATGGGAGGGTTTATGTTGGCATAGGGGTAGACCCAAGGTTCAATGCTCAAGAGTGCATGAACAAAGCCCTAACTACTGGCCCTTTCGACAACACCTACGAAGTAGATGAAGTCTCACCCGAGGTAGAGGCAGGGGTGGTTGCAAGACTCAGGTGTCTGCAACCTTAGCTGGGACACAGATATGTGATTATCTTTCCTACAATGCACTTAGCATCAATTATTCCTTAATATACGTTCATTAATCAACTTCGCAGAAGGCACAGAGAATCGTAGTGAATACTTATACTAAGTACTTGTCCACATAAATATAGGTTAGATTCAACAGATCAAGCATTGAGCATCTCATATATCAGATCTAATGTTCATTAATTCTTCAACAACACAAAGCATACTAGATCTACTTAACCACATCAAGCACTTAGCCAAGAAAGAGATAAATACATAAGAGCGAAGAGAAAAACACCATACACACAGTTACCATGGTTTACCCCCACCCTGGGGCTATGTCCACAAAGTCTTCTTTATATTATCTTGGTCAAGTAGTTACAGCACAGAGCTTTAATGACCCTTACTTCGCAGAGGATAGAAGATTTGTGCAGCTCGCTAGATCCTTCTTCCTTTCTCTTTAGAAAAAGACTATAATAACCTGCACTTATCTCTCCTATATCATGCATAAAGCACTCTAAGATACATTTGATCACACAAACCCAAATACTACCACTAAGCTTCCATTCATACATCACACAGATGTACTATATTACTATATCTCCCTATATTACTATCTATATTGCCTATTTATATATTACAAAATGGGCCTAAACATGGGTAAACCCATGGGCCGACATCCCTTTCCCGTTACATCAACCCAAAAACCCTAAAATAGACCCCAAAATAGGTCTTTCTTCCTTATTTTTTGCTTCGCGTTGTGCTCCTTCCTTGGCAAGCTGTTACAGTCCCAAAAGTGGTCAAGTATGACCAAGTACTCTTCAAAACTTGGTCAAGGGCCAACAGGCCCCCAACACTCACATGTGACTTGTTAATTCTTCAAAACCCCAACCCAGTTTCAGTCTCGCTAATTTTTCAGCCAAATTTTAATGTCGAAACTCCAGTTTCAGCATTGTTTCATCATATGTCACAGCGGTGTTTCAGCATATGTTACAACATTGTTTCAGCATATGTCACAGCGGTGTTTCAGCATATGTTACAACACTGTTTCTGCATATGTCTCAGCACTGTTTCTGCATATGTCTCAGCACTGTTTCAGCATATAAAAACTTAACAGAAAATAAACTTCAAAACTGAAACATGAGGATTCTGAACATCGTTTTCAACGCAGAAATAAAATATCAGCAATATGCAAAACTCAGAAAATATAGACACAAAGATATTCAGTCTAACTTCGACCCTAGAAAAACCCACAAGGGAAAAACCAGTGAGAGAGGGCATTGTATTATTTATGAGCTTCTGATAAATTCTTTTACAGCATATTCATCTTCAGATATTTACACAAACTTATCTGGACATTCCTGTAGCTTTGCTCCTCAATTTCTAAACCAGAAATCCGTAGAATTGTACGGCTGTCCCAGCAATTAATGTTGTACAAACTGTCTCGAAATTCATGCCAAAACTCTGTTAAGACTCAATTTCTGTGCCACTAAATGTTGTTCGGTAGCCTTGGAATGCATGCCAATACTCCCAAAAATTGCAGCTGCTGTCTCTTTTCTTCAGCTCGACCTCTCTCTTTCTCTCTCTTGTTCTCTCATCAAGAATGCTTGAACTCCTCTTGTTATCTCAACAAGAATGCTTCAACTTACCCAAGAATGGGTGCGCCCTCTTGCACAAGTCGACCTCATGAGGGAAGGTGATAGGTTTTCTAATCTAACGGCTAAGAATATATTAGATGGGTGGCTGAGATTTGGTGTCTCTTCACTCACCCTCACTTTAATCATAAAGTCACCTTTTAATTTGCATCTCACAAATTAAATGACTAGAACCCACATTCGGCACTTTCTCCCCCTTAGGCGCCTAGGGAAGAGAA
>ML792241.1:34708-49163 GCA_009831015.1 Picea engelmannii | reverse complement strand
ACTTCAGAACTGAAACATGAGGATTCTGAACATCGTTTTCAACACAGAAATAAAATATCAGCAATATGCAAAACTCAGAAAATATAGACACAAAGATATTCAGTCTAACTTCGACCCTGGAAAAACCCACAAGGGGAAAACCAATGAGAGAGGGCATTGTATTATTTATGAGCTTCTGAGAAATTATTTAACAGCATATTCATCTTCAGATATTTACACAAACTTATCTGGACATTCTTGTAGCTTTGCTCCTCGATTTTTGAACCAAAAATCCGTACAACTATACGGCTGTCCCAACAATTAATGTTGTACGTACTGTCTCGAAATTCGTGCCAAAACTCTGCTAAGACTCAATTTCTGTGCCACTAAACGCTGTTTGGCATCCTTGGAATGCATGTCAATACTCCCAGAAATTGCAGCTACTGTCTCTTTTTTTCAGCTTGACCTCTCTCTTGTTCTCTCAACAAGAATGATTGAACTCCTCTTGTTCTCTCAACAAGAATGTTTCAACTTACCCAAGAATGGGTGCGCCCTCTTGCGCAAGTCGACCTCATGAGGGAAGGTGAGAGGTTTTCTAATCTAACGGCTGAGATTAGATTAGATGGGTGGCTGAGATTTGGTGTCTCTTCACTCACCCTCACTTTAATCATAAAGTCACCTTTTAATTTGCATCTCACAAATTAAATGACTAGAACCCACATTCGGCACTTTCTCCCCCTTAGGCGCCTAGGGAAGAGAAACACTTTCCTTGGTACTTTATTTTAATTAAAAATTTAACATGACTCATCCCGAGTCACTCAGGTCTGACCAATTCTCCTTCGAACACCTCGATCTTGGCTCGAGCAGCTTTGACCTACTGCAGTGAGATAGCCTCTTGTTCAATAAATTCCTGGATTACTGTGTCATTGAGTGGTCCCTCCAGGAATTGTTCTATAGTGATGGAACCCTATTCAAGTTTAGCTCCCTGGCTTTCAAGTTCGACAAACAGTTGACATGCCTTCTCTTGGAGTGGTTGTAATCACTGAGAAACGTCCATTACTTTACTTTGTAGCATGTTTACTTGTTTTTGGGTTGTGCGTTTCTCTGCAAACCTCTTCATTATTTTGACTGGGGTCACGGAATTCAGTTGTGTTTGTAGCACATCTGCATGATTCTTTTCTTCTTGGAGTTGTGCCTCCAATGTCTGCAATTTTGGATTCTCTGCAAGGGTTTCATAGGTCTGGGCATGTAGTGTCCCCAAGGCCGAGCCCCATTTCAAACCATGTTCTAAAAGAAATTGTAATTATGTTTTATAGGCTGGTGAGCCAAGTTCTAATAAGATGGAGGCTTATGTGTTTGTTAGGCCTGGGAGCCTAAGTGTTGAAGGCCAGGAGCCTGTTGTTGTATATGTAATCATGTAGAACAATTAATAAAATATAAACACCGCCAGGTGCAGACCGACCATGATGAATGAGTGAAGGGGGACTGAGCATCCACAGAGGGTGAAAGGAATTAGGGGCTGGAAGGTGGGAAAGGGGCTAAGTGTTGAGCCTGGGGGCTAAGCCTAGGGGGCTTAAGCCTGGGAATAATATTTTAATATTATCTCAAAGAGACATGTGCATTTATTTTTTATCCTAAGTTTTGGCAAGAGAGGACGTACAAGGGTGATGCATGCTGGTGGAACGCATGCAGTTCCATGGGTGACAAGTGTCAACCCTGACGCATGCGAATAAACGACCAGGGTGAGCCGTGAGAAGGGTTCCTCCTCCATTCTACCCGATTGTTTGAACGCGTACGGAGCCTGGATAGTATGACCAACCTGACTCCTGTAGAGAACATTGGAGCATCCCTGTGATTTGAGAAGGTTGTGTCTGGCTCTGAGAAAACTTGTGTGAGCATTCCATGTTCCAAAGCTGTGACTGTGAGACCATTCTGTGATTGCTGAACTAGTGGCGATTGAGCCTGTATCTATTTCCCTCGTGGGATTGTTGAGGCTACGTAGTACTGGACTGTGTGTGGTTCTAGTTGGTCTGTGAGAGACTCCCTCCAGGTGAGAGAGTGCATAGAGGAAGGAGAGAAATCTTGGAAGGAACCTTGTAGCTGCCATAGAGCCCAGAGACTTCCAGTCCGGCCTGTTCCTGTAACCCAAGGTAAGGGATATTAGCAGCCGAAGGACTATCCAGGTGACAAAGAAGGTGTATTCTCCTGGGGTGGAATAGGCATGTGGGGAAGGAGGGTCTATGGGCAGTGAGCGTGGGAGGTTCCTGGGAGAGAATCCCTTCCTTGTGGTTGTGTGTTGTTTTCCCTGTAACCTCAACCTAGCCTAGGATTCCTTGCCTAGGGGTGGAGCTTAGTCCCAGCTCAGGGGTGACCCACTGCTGAGATGATGAGAAGTGCGGTCTAAGGTTGAGAGGTTCATGGAAGGCCTGCACTTGGTTGGTGGATTCTACCACTGTTTTACAGATAAGTACCAGATGATGCTTTAATTATGTTTTGTAACTCTGTGTATTATAATTATCATGCATTTTGTTGTGCATTTGGATTAATGTATTTTCCATGGATTATTTATGTTAAAAATGATTCTTATGCTTACTCTGAGCTTAAATGTATTTCTTTTCTTAAATGCATGTGATTAATTATGAATGAGTATGTGTTATTCCGCATAGTAACACCTACACGAGATCCAAGGTGCGCTACAGTTATTCTGGGTTATCTACCAAGAGGTGTTATAGTAACCTTGGTAGCTGAGTGAAAAGGGTGTTACAGGTTGGTATCAGAGCCAAGGTTTCGACACTGAGCCTAGATGGGCTAGTGGAGCGGTCTTTGGACCGAGAATGCGAGGGGAAATTGGGTCTCGAAGGCCAATTTCGGACCCTAGTTTACTCCAAAATGTCAAGGAGTTACTTGACGAGTTTTTAAAGCTCAGGAGGTATAGTGGCGTTATGAAACCGTAGCCATTGTGGTATGAGTCCACAGGGAGAGAGGACTCCACACCGGTGGTGTGGAAGCTCTAGGATCTGTTCGGGAGGGAAGGGGAACCCTTGTGAGCCGTCAGATCTTGAGCAAATTACCCGACAATCGTCGGATCTGTAGAGAGTTGCACGGAGTTTTGAAGCTTCGTGAACAGGAGGGTGAAAGTCCCGAAAGGAGTTGGCTTATCGGGATATCGGCGTTCGGGATATTGGAGTTCTCGAGGTTGAGAAGGTCAGGACATTTCAAGTTCTGAAATAGTGAGAGGGAATCTGAGCCATCTGTCTAAGGAAGGACACGTGTCGCGCAATCATCCAAATTTGGAGATCCAGACACCCAGACTCACATAGGTGAGCATTTTTTACCTTGCACCAGGCGAAGTCCTGAGATTTGATCTGAGCCATCCAACAGTTGAGACACGTGGCGAAGATCGAGCGACTCGTTGGTATATAGGCTACAGAGGTTTTGAGTTGACAAAGGATTTTGTCATCGGGGAATCAAAAGTCCCAAAATTGCGATATTGAATTGGGACCGTCCATTCGTTGAGGGCGCGAGGCAGTAATCTAGGTTATCGGGGAAAGTCCCAATAGAAAATTCAAATCATCACATCAGGGTTCGACGTTTCACGAATCCTAGAGACAGGACGTCGGGGACAATTGGAACCGTGAAATTGCGAGAAGTGATTAGGACTATCCATCATAGAAGGATGTGTGGAGGAGAACAGAGCATTCGGGGAATTTCCCGAAAGGAAAGCTCTGTTGTGGGGCCTAGATGACGTCACATCGGGAAATCAAGATTCGAAGAATCGGGAATCTCGTGGACAAGAAGTTTTTTCATTTTGGCATTGAGAAGTCCGAAACCCCGATATAAGATAAGGTTGTAGTCTTATGGGATAAAGGTCATATGGGCTAGGAGGTTAGTTAGGAAGGCTAACGCGTAAAGAGCCGTATCGGTGAATTAGCTCATCGAGGATCGTCGAATCATTTATGAGAAACCGTGTATCAAATTTTGGGAATAAGAGTGACAAGAGGTTGGGAGTCACTGTGTAATGAAGTCCTGGGTACCGAAAAACCCGAAGGCCCGAAAGTCCCGAAAGTCCCGAAAACTGAAGTTTCAAAAATCCCAAAAAGTGCAGAGCTGAACGAGAGCTCAGAAAACCCATTGGAATCGAAATATCTTTTGTTCTTGTTCGTATTAGTTATAAATGTTGTGGATTGTTCATGAAGTTTTGATGGCCTGACAAACTTCGAATTTAATTGCACAATGCAAGTGCAGAATTCAATGGAGGCCAGGACTCCAGTTAACCAATGCCGAGTATGGAGTGGGCAAAGGTGCAGATTACCCCTGAAATAGGAGACAAACAGGAAGGAAAGGATGTCAATATGGGAGTGGAAGGATCGAACTCCAATGGGCATGGAAAAGAGGTTTAAGAAGGAACATAGGCAAAAAGGAAACATGCCTCCCTTTTTCAAGAATGGACCTAGGGAACAATCATCTTTTAGAGACCCCAAGAAATTTGAAGGGAGTGAGCAAATGCCAAGGCCTCCACCTATGGAGTGTTGGGGTTGTAAATGGAATCATAGGTACAAAGACTGCCCCCACAGAAAAGACAAAGCAGGAATTGTCCATACTATTCAGCAAGATGAAACAGTGGAGGATATGGGCAGCAGAATGTCGAGGATCTACGCAGCCCTGGACAATCAACAAGCAGAATTTCAATCACACATGATTGAAGTGGAAGGTACGATCAACAACCGACCACTTGTTATTTTAATTGATTCAGGGGCTAGACATAGTTATGTAGATCCTAGAGTGGTGGAAAGTTTGCATCTAACAAGAAGAAAACATGAGAAGTCTTGGTTAGTGTAGTTGGCCACAGGGACCAAGAGGAAGGTCACTGAATTGGTTAAGTCATGTTCAGTGGACATGAAAGGAATGAGCACTAAGGCTGAATTGAACATTCTGCCTTTAGGCTCATACAATTGCTTAATTGGGATGGACTATTTGGACCAGCACCATGCCCTTATGGACTTCTGTAACAAGAGATTTACATGTCTGGACGAAGAGGGAAATCAGGTAACAGTCCAAGGAATTCCCAGAGTCGTGGCTGTGAAGGAAATCTCAGCCATGCAGCTGAAGAAATGTTATTCGAAGGGCTGTCAATTATTTGCATCTCGAGTGGAAGAAGCATCCCAAGATGTAGTCTCAAATCTGGAAGACCACGAAGTACTCGAATAATTCAAGGATATATTTCAGGAGGTACTTGGGCTATCTCCGAAAAGAGACATCGATTTTTCTATAAATTTCATGCCTGGAGCAGCTCCAGTTTCGAAGGCTCCTTATAGAATGAGTACACTAGAGCTGAAAGAGTTACAATTGCAGCTCGAAGAGCTACTGAAGAAAGGTTACATTCGCCCCAGTGTGTCACCTTGGGGAGCCCTGGTCCTATTCGTGAAGAAGAAAGATGGAATGTTGAGACTGTGCATTGATTTTCGACAGTTGAATAAGGTCACTGTCAAGAACAAGTATCCTCTGCCAAGGATTGATGATCTTTTTGATCAGTTGAAGGATGCGAAAATATTTTCGAAAATAGATCGCTGATTAGGATATCACCAAGTGAAAATGAAGGATGAGGACATTAACAAGACCGCCTTTAGAACAAGGTACGACCATTATGAGTTCACAGTAGTGTCGTTCAGACTGTCCAATGCACCTGTTGTTTTCATGTGCTTAATGAATGGAGTGTTCAGAGATTATTTGGACAAGTTTATCATAGTCTTCCTGTATGACATCTTGGTGTATTCCAAGACAGAGGAAGAACATGAGAAACACCTGAGAATGGTGCTACAGGTGTTGAGAGAACACCATTTGTATGCAAAACTGAGCAAGTGCTCATTTTATCAAAGGCAGATCCATTACTTGGGACATATTATATCTGAAGAAGGGATCATTGTGGATCCTGAAAAGGTACATGCTATTCGAGAATGGCTAGTGCCAAGGAATGTGTCAGAAGTTAGATCTTTTATGGGTCTGGTGGGCTACTATAGGAGGTTTATAGTCGGATTCTCAAGGATAGCTCATTCTATCACTTCCTTGCAAAGGAAGGGGAAGAAGTTCCAGTGGACTGAAGAATGTGAGAGAAACTTCTAGCGATTGAAGCAGCTGCTAACTAGTGATCCAATCCTTAAGATTGTAGATCCAAATAAGGATTACGCAGTGTGCACAGATGCATGTAAGGAGGGGTTGGGAGGAGTTCTCAACCAAGAGGGATTTGTAGTTTTTTATGAATCTCGAAAGTTGAAGGAACATGAGAAGCATTATGCCACTCACGATTTAGAGCTGGAAGCAATCGTCCATGCCTTGAGGAAATGGAGACATTGCCTCATGGGCAAGAGATTCGATTTGAGGACAGACCATAACGGTCTGAAGTATTTATTTGATCAGTCGACCTTAAATGCCAGGCAAATCAGATGATTGGAGTTTCTGTGCGAATATGACTTTGATATCAAGCATATCAAGGGGAAAGAAAATAAGGTGGTTGATGCACTCAGCAGAAAGGTGCACGAATTACATGCTGGAGCCATTAGCATGTACCAGACTGAGATGAAAGACAGAATTTTGGAAGCTGCAAATATTGATTTGCAGTACACAAATCTTGTAGAAAAACTACAGCAGTGTGAAGAACCACAACCCAAGGAAGGTTACACCATGGGAGCTAATGATTTACTTTTGTATAAAAATAGAGTGTATGTACCCAATGTCCGAGAATTGAAGCTGGAAATTCTAAAGGAGATGCATAACGTGGCTTATGTTGGACATCCTGGATATCAGAAGACTATGGCAGTAGTTAAGGGCCATTATTTTTGGCCGGGTTTGAAGAAAGAAATTGCTGAATACATCGCCAGATGTATGGAGTGCCAAAAGGTTAAGGCTGAGCACAGGCACCCAACAGGGTTGTTGCAGCCCTTACCTATTCCTGAATGGAAATGGGACGTGGTAACAATGGATTTTATCACAGGATTGCCCAGAACAAGCAAGCAACATGATTCAATCATGGTGGTGGTGGACAAGCTTACTAAAGCTGCCCATTTTATTCCACTGAAAACCACCCATAGAGCAACAGATGTTGCTAACATTTTCCTGAAAGAAGTTGCATGCTTGCACGGAATTCCTAAGACAATTGTGTCTGATAGAGACCCGAAATTCACTTCGAATTTTTGGAAAGGACTGTTCAAAGGATTCAGAACGAATCTGAACTTTAGCACAGCATATCATCCCGAGTCTGATGGACACATAGAGAGAGTAAATAGAGTAATAGAAGACATGCTGAGAATGTATGTGATGGATAAACCATCAAGGTGGGAAGACTACCTGCATTTGGTAGAATTCGCCTACAATAATGGGTATCATGCGTCATTGAAGATGAGCCTGTTCGAAGCGCTTTATGGAAGAAAGTGCAACACTCTAGTGAGCTGGGATAATCCAGCTGACAGAGTAGTAGTTGGGCCTGAGCTACTCAAAGAGATGGAATACCAAATGATAAGAATTAAACATAATCTAAAAGCTTCCCAGGACAGGCAGAAAAGTTACGCTGATAGTAACAGAACCCATAGAGAATTCAAAGTGGGTGACCATGTTTTCCTGAAAGTGAAAACTAACAGGAGTTCCCTGAGGCTGGGAAGTTGTGCCAAGTTGGCAGCAAGATTTTGCGGGCCATTTGAGATCCTGGAAAGGATTGGGCTGGTCGCATACATGCTTGCATTACCTGCATCTATGATTGTACATAATGTGTTTCATGTTTCACTGCTTAAGAAATATGTACCTGATGCTAATCATGTTATCGATTGGAATGTGATTCAGGTGGAACCAAAAGGTGTCCTGCAAGTGCATCCTGTGTGCATATTGGACAGGAAAAGAAAACAGCTCAGGAATCGAGCTATAGAGATTGTAAAGGTCCAATGGACCTGGTACAGTCCTGAGGACGCGACATGGGAGCATGAAGAGGTTATGTGGGCAGAGTACCCGCATCTTTTTGAAATTTTTGAAAGGCTTGCAGAGACAGTGTAAGTTGCACTGAGGACAGTGAAAAAATAAGGGGAGGGGGATTGTAGTGTCCCCAAGGCCGAGCCCCGTTGCAAACCATGTTATGAAATAAATTGTAATTATGTTTTATAGGATGGTGAGACAAGTTCTTATAAGCTGGAGGCTTATGTGTTTGTTAGGCCTGGGAGCCTAAGTGTTGAAGGCCAGGAGCCTGTTGTTGTATATGTGATCATGCAGAACAATTAATAAAATATAAACACCACCAGGTGCAAACCGACCATGATGAATGAGTGAAGGGAGACTAAGAATCCATAGAGGGGGCAAGGAATTAGGGGCTAGAAGGTGGGAAAGGGGCTAAGTGTTGAGCCTGGGGGATAAGCCTAGGGGGCTTAAGCCTGCGAACAATATTTTAATATTATCTCAAAGAGACATGTGCATTTATGTTTTATCCTAAGTTTTGGCAAGAGAGGACGTACAAGGGTGATGCATGCTGGTGGAACGCATGCAGTTCCATGGGTGACAAGTGTCAACCCTGATGCATGCGAATAAACGGCCAAGGTGACCTGTGAGAAGGGTTCCTCCTCCATTCTACCCAATTGTCTGAACGCATATGGAGCCTGGATAGTATGACCAACCTGACTCCTGTAGAGAACATTGGAGCATCCCTGCAATTTGAGAAGGCTGTGTCTGGCTCTGAGAAAACCTATGTGAGCATTCCCTATTCTGAAGCTGTGACTATGAGACCATTCTGTGATTGTTGAACTAGTGGCGATTGAGCCTGTGTCTGTTTTCCTTGTGGGATTGTTGAGGCTACACATTATTGGACTGTGTGTGGGTCTAGTTGGCCTGTGAGCGACTCCCTCCAGGTGAGAGAGTGCGCAGAGGAAGGAGTGAACTCCTGGAAGGAACCTTGTAGCTGCCATAGAGCCTGGAGACTTTCGGTCCAGCCTGTTCCTGTAACCCAACGTAAGGGAGATTAGTAGCCGAAGGATTGTCCAGGTGACAGAGAAGGTGTATTCTCCTGGGGTGGAACAGGCATGTGGGGAAGGAGGGTCTATGGGAAATGAGCGTGGGAGGTTCCTAGGAGAGAATCCCTTCCTTGTGGTTGTGTGTTGTTTTCCCTGTAACCTCAGCCTAGCCTAGGATTCCTTGCCTAGGGGTGGAGCTTAGTCCTAGCTCGGGGGTGACCCACTGCTGAGCTGATGAGTAGTGCGGTCTAAGGCTGGGATTTTCGTGGAAGGCCTGCACTTGGTTGGTGGATTCTACCACTGTTTTACAGATAAGTACCAGATGATGCTTTAATTAAGTTTTGTAACTCTGTGTATTATAATTATCATGCATTTTTCTGTGCATTTGGATTAATGTATTTTCCATGTATTATTTATGTTAAAAATGATTCTTATGCTTACTCTGACTTTAAATGTATTTCTTTGCTTAAATGCATGCGATTAATACACGAGAGCCAAGGTGCGCTACAATTATTTCGGGTTATCTACCAAGACGTTTTATAGTAACCTTGGTAGCTGAGTGAAAAGGGTGTTACAAGGCGCTTCTGGTGCTTAGCTGCCTAAATTTCGAAGCCAAAGTTTTTAATCAGGAGACTGCGCTTTGAGAAGTTGCCTCTGTTAGATCTCTTATGTATTGGGGTGTCTCAGGCATGATGTGGAGCTCTAGGTCTGTGATGCACTGTTGAAGTTGCTAGATTACTTCTTCCAGCTAGGTCACCTGCTGTGGAAGATGATCTTCCATCTTCACTTCTATGATTTTCACGGAGCACAGTGCCTTATGAACTCTTTCTTGTGTTTCAAGTTGCATTACTAGAAACTAGTCCTTGCTCTTCTCCTCTCATTTCGCTTGTAAGTCAAGTTTCTCCTGTGCGGCCTTTCTTCGTTGCTCTTCATGTGTGCTTTGTGCTTGTGACAAAGCTTGGGTGGCTTTTGTTATGTCTTCTTGAGCTCGTCGAAGGAGAGCTTCAACTTTCTCGGGGATTTAGCGTAACTGTGTGGACTCATCGCATGTTCCTGATATTTCCACTGCTATCGGTGCTGTAGGAACTGCTTGGTTGGACTGAAGTGCTTGTTGCGCTTCTTTAAATTCACCTGTGATCCGACGGAATAGCTCCTCCTTCTTTGCTTCTTGATTTTCCACGATCTCTAATGAAACATCATTCAGTGTGGCAATTAGAAAGTCAAAATCATACGGGGTAAGCGTGGTCCAGGTGGCCTTAGTTTTCTTTCTGGATGAGGGCCTTAGTGGGGTAGTCTTCCTATTCTTGGAGGGATCTGCCTCATCCCTAGGTGAGGTAACCTCGTGTTTTCTCTATTCAACTTCTGTGTCCCCTAGTTCTTCCTCATCACCTCCCTTCACAGGTGATAGAGAAGCAGTCTTCGTGGATGTGTTGTGGATATCTTGAACTTCCACATCCTTCTTAGGATTGCGCGGTCTTGGTATATCCGACATAGCTTCAAGGTTATCTACGTTGTACATCTCTGTGGGATCTGCTGCAAAAAGGAGGTGTGTCGACCATTCCTTGGTAATCTCCTCCAAGTCATGTTTTGTCATCTTGTAATATGACTGTAGTTGTTGTTTGTGCTCGTCTGCACACGTCGTGATGTAGGTGAAGTGACGATCTGTGCTGAATTTCATCAAAGATCGAAACCTATGAAGAGTGTTGGGTGTAATGAGCAGTGTAGACTGAATGGAATTCCTCAACTAAGTGTAGTACACATGGAATACGACATTGGACTGCCACTGTTTGTTCATGTCGTTGGAGTACCACAGCGTACATAACTTCACGGCCAGAGGTTCCAAGGGTTCGATCTCTGGAAACGTGACTCCCTTGGGTAGTTCCCACGCGATGAAGGCGATGAGTATGAGAAACCAACTAAAGTGGAACTCATACCCTTGGTCATGAGATTGTCTACAATCAAGCTCTAGCTGATTTATGAGGTATTTCACCCAGTTCATTTGTAGTCCCTCCGTGCACTTCCCTGCGAGGTCAACTACAAATCTGGTCACCTGTGTAGGTCTGTTTTTTCATACTAACTTGCTTGCAATCAGTTGGAAACCAAAGCATACTATTTCATTCTCAATGGAGGCTACCTTGTAACCTCGCATGCCTTTCTCCAGATCTCCATATGTATCTTTTATTCATTGAGAAAGAGCATGATCTGCGGTCTTTCCATGGTAAAAGTCCTGCGGGTCAGGGCCCTGCATGCTTAGCCCAATGATTCGATTGATCAGAATCAGATCCACAATGATGCATCAGTCCAACCATAGGTATCCTCTGTGGTAGAAGGACATCAAGAGTCGGACACGGGAATTTACTTCCTGATGCCTCCCAAAATGTGGAATCTTCATTACGTTGAGGAGGGTTGACTATGCAAGGTTATGGGTCCATTGTTGTGGTACAATCTTGGGGTTCTTTCCTTTTGTAATAGTCAAATACTTGTGCGGGGATAGCATACTATATACCTTATGATCTCCAAGGTTAAAATCACTGAATTTTAGGGTGGTGAGCTTCTCCAGGTCAGCATGAACTGCGTGCACCCCTTTCGGGAGGTACGCAGTGACTACAACATAGTCGAAGTCTCTAGGTACAGAGTCTTGGTTTACGAGTCTACCTAGTGGTGGGATATATTTAGGTAAGATTCTTGGGATCATAGTCACAGTGGCGAAGTAGTTTCTGAGCTTAGATCATCTTTCTGAAGGTGGTCGGGATGGTCCTACCCGGGCAATGGAAGGTGAAGTTGGCAGTGCGCTTGAGGATGATGTCTGTACACATGTATACATTCCACGTTCTGACATGACTCTCTCAGTCATTAAATCAATTAGAAATTCTTCAAGAATTTTCTCAGCAGCGCTAAGCTTGTTCGACATACAAATTTGGGTCAGCGGGCTCGGGTGCAACAAAAATTCAGAGATGACAGTGAATAGTAAGGCAATGATCTTAGGGTTCAGGTTTCAGATTCTCAGTTGGAAAAAATTATTCTCGGTGCGTGGCACGATAGGTTAAGTAGGAAATCTCAGCAATGGTTTGCTTGCAACGGACCTGTGGCCTTCATTAACTCCGTTCTTGTCCATTCTGGTGCTATCCAACGGTCTAGTGATAACCCATAACTGCTTTTAGATCCATTTGGAGTGGCGGTCAAATGGGTATATCGGTTCCAAAGGATATATTGCTTTGTCATGGCAAAGTACTCTCTGCCGTTGTTCTGATATCTCGGCGAAGCTCCAATTCTGTAATTCTTCTTGCTATGAAGTGTCCTCTAGAACCTCTTGTAACCTTAAAGTATTATCCCTCATCTTTCTTAACTTCCTAGCCTTCTTCCTAGTGAGTTTCATCTCAGTAATGCTTTTACCATTCTGATGTGTATCTTCTGTGGTCTTAGTTACTTCGTGCTGTGGAAAATATTTCTTATGGTTCCTTGATAATACATTTTCTGTATCAAAAACAAGTAACTCGATCTTCTACAGATCCTCAATTGTTCTCTTAGCTTCGACACCGGAGGTACTAATATTAAATATTTGTGATATGCTCTTCTATTCTTCAATCAAGTGCACGATCCTTCTAGTCATAAAGTCTTTTAACTCTTGCTTCTTCTTTTCCAAAGATTTTTCTTCTTCTCTTCATCTAGCTTGTTCTCTATCAATCCAGGGTTTTCCTATGAGCATGGTAAACGGGGCGGTGTCTTCAACAAATTTAATGATCTCAAAGTCTTCCTCTGTCGAAGTTCCATTGACGATCATAGGTATTTGGATGATCCTTCCACATAGGGTTACTAGCTTTCCTCTAAAGAAACTTGTTCCTCCTAAGGAAGGAATCACGGCAGGCTTTCCTATAGCCTCCCAAGTTCTTTCTGGAATAACGTTCACTTATACTTCTTCATCAAGAGTACAGTCAATGTCAAAGTCCCCTATTCTTGCTTCGATTTGCTCCTTTTCTTTGAATATCTCTGATAGCCTAACATGTCGGTGGTCATTCAAGGTACCTTTCATCTGTAGCAATATCCTTTTTTATTCTTTCTAGGTTTCTGCTATAATCTTGGTCTCTTGATCTCCCTCAGGGTTGTCTTGTTCCATATTCAGATTCTTAATCCTAGCAATCATTCTAGGGATATCCAATACTTCATGGTCCATAGCCTTACAATAGAGGCAACTAAGTCTTATCCCAGGGCATTCTCTAGCAAGATGTCCTGGTCGTCTGCAACTATAACAGAGGGTTAATCCTCTCATCCATTTAGATGTTCCCCAACTCCTTCTGGACTGCACACTAGGATCATGGTGGTTAGCTTGAAAAAAAAAAATTCTAGGATATTGCATCCACGTGTTAGTCCAGACATTCTTTTGATGCATAGGTATAACATATCTATCACTATATTTATCAGATCTATTCATATCAAAAACAAATTCATCAATTAATGCCCTAGTTTTGAAGCTAGGACATAATCTATCAAACATACCTAGAGCCATTCTTTAGAAACAAAAAACAATTCACTTATCTTACTTATACATAGCACAAAGCTTCTAGATCTAAGACTTTTAACTATTCTTACCTTTATTGAGGCATAGAGCTTACAGATCTTACCTTTTCCTGCAGATCTGACCTCTTTCTTCACAAATCTGACCTCTCTTTCTTTAGATATGACCTCTTTTCTTGGCACAAAGCTTCACAGGTCAAACAGAACACTGCGCACTAGGGAAACAGATCTACGCACAGAGCTTATTTCACACAAAGCTTCTTCTTCTTCAGTTCCAAACAATCACAGTTCCAGGTCCTGACAACAGAACCATTTGTTGTCACAAGGGAAGACCTAGGGTTCAACGCTCAAGAGCGCACCAACAAAGCCCTAACTACCGGGCCTTTCAGCAACACCTGTGAAGAAGATGAAGTCTCACCCAAGGTAGAGGCAGGGGTGGTTGCAATACTCAAGTGTCTACAACCTTAGCTAGGACATAGATCTATGATTATCTTTCCTACAGTGCACTTAGCATCAATTATTCCTTAATATACGTTCATTAATCAACTTCGCAAAAGGCATAGAGAATCGCAGTGAATACTTATACTAAGTACTTATCTATAGAAAGATAGGTTAGATTCAGTTTATAGAAAAAAGACCCACACCGAAAACTACCTTCACGCTAGTTCCCATCATCACCTGAACCAAAAGTTAGGAATTCTTCACACCTTATCCACCAGAGCTATAAGGATTTCAGATAAAGAACATCTAGAACAAGAGAAAAATCACCTTCACAAAGTCTTCAGAAACATAGGTTACAAAGAAAAAGAGATTGAGAACGCAATAAGGAAAGCCCTGGATAAAGAAAAAGAAAATAACAAACCTCAACAGAAAGACAACCAAACCCCGACCCTCACCGCCTACCTCCCTTACATCCAAGGAGTCACTGAGAAAATCGCGAAAATCCTAAACAAGAAGGAAATTAAGACCTCATTCAAACCACT
>ML792241.1:13795-33764 GCA_009831015.1 Picea engelmannii | reverse complement strand
AAAATTAACTTTAATTAGTCAAACAAACACTAACTTCCTCAAACCTAGGGTTTACCTCATTATTCCAACCTATAACTAACATCGCTTAGTCAAATTAACTTAAGATTAATTGTACCTCCTTAATACTAGGGTTTCCTCATTATGAAACCTTAATCAACATAAAATTAATATAGTTTTTACTAAAACTCTCGGTCAACCCTAAATTTCTCCTAAAAAAGAGGGTTTCACCCAGCCAAAACGCAGTTCTTTCACCCGCCTCATCACTATTTAATAAAGGCTCTTCTCTCACGATCTTTCTCAGACTTTTTTGGTCTTGATGATGGATCTTGTTATGGATCCGAAACGTTGACAACAAGATGTCTTAAATACTGTGGTTCTTCCGACAATCTCTGAACATAATTCTCACCACAGAAACCTAAATGAATAGATTCAACAAATCAAGCACTGAGAAACTCATATATCATATCTAATGTTCATTCATTCTTCAACAACACAAAGCATACTAGATCTCTTTAACCACATCAAGCACTTAGCGAAGAAAGAGATAAATACATAAGAGCAAAGCACAAAACACCATACACATAGTTACCGTGGTTCACTCCCACCCTAGGGCTACGCCCACAAAGTCTTCTTTATATTATCTTGGTCAAGCAGTTACAGCACAGAGCTTTAATGACCCTTACTTCACACAAGATAGAAGATCTGTGCAGCTTGCTAGATCCTTCTTCCTTGCTCTTTAGCAAAAGACTATAACAACCTGCACTTAGCTCTCCTATCTCATGCACAGAGCACTCTAAGATACATCTGATCACACAGATCCAAATACTACCACTAAGCTTCCATTCATACATCACACATATGTACTATATTACTATCTCTCCCTATCTTACTATCTATATTGCCTATTTATAGATTACAAAATGGGCCTAAACGTGGGTAAACACACGGGCCGACATCACTTTCCCGTTACATCAACCCAAAAACCCTAAAATAGACACCAAAATAGGTCTTGCTTCCTTATTTTTTGCTTCACGTTGTGCTCCTTCCTTGGCAAGCTGTTGCAGTCCCAAAAGTGGTCAAGTATGACCAAGTACTCTTCAAAACTTGGTCAAGGGACAATATTTTCTAGACTCAAATTTGACTCACACGCCCACTTCCATCATCAATTCATCATGTAAACCATAAACCCTAATTTTCTTTCAAAGTACACAAATTTGTTGACGCAAGTTTTACGTTTTCATTAGTCTTTCTTCATTTTTCTTTCAGGATGTAAATTAATGTATATACAATGTATCTGTGTCATAGTTTTGATGAAAAATCTATCTTTTTCATTGATTGTTTAATCAACACCATAAAAATACTAGACACGGGCAATAGTGACATGTGAATGGGGCCAACGTTGAAATTTTTTCAAACTGTTTTTGTATGAATTGGAATTTGACATGGATAGACTATTTGCATGCCTTAACAATGTGGGAGGGATTTTGGACTCAAATTTGACTCACACACCCACTTTATTCCATCATCATATCATCATGTAAACCATAAACCCTATTTTTCATATGTTCTAGTAGATATGTTAATGATTCCTAATTTCATATTTGTATTTGACTCAAGGTACAACTAGCTTTCAAAGTATAAAATTTTAATTTCAAGTTGATAAACCAAATATGAAATGAATCCAAGCATGATTTGATATCGTTGCAAGAGAGACGAATGTAAATAATCTTTAGACGAATTAGCTTTACTATCGACGAAAAAAGAATGTCGATAGTATAGCTAATTCGTTGCAATAATGTGTCTTTGAATGGTGTTACATGGTTTGCAAGGAGTGTAGGGATTATATGGTACAATGTAGTGTAGTCTATAAGAACAATCTCCATGCCAAACCTCAAAATGGATAGTATCATATCTTGTTCATAAGAAAAATATTCTTTGTATGTTTCCTTTATGGTGGCTCAAGCCCTCACACATGATGCATGCCAATGAAATGTAACAATTTGACTATTGAATGATAGTGTTATGCCACCCTTCATGGTTAAGGAAATAACATAAGGTTCTTAGGTCCTATTTGAATCTTCTTAGAAGTGAGATTCATTACATGATCCTGGAAAAAAGACAAAAGACTTATGTAGCAGATATTTGGTCTTTGTGTGGGACATTTTATGCCATTAGTATGTTTTGTACATAAATAATGGATATTAGGGACTACACCATGGTCAAGGGACAAACAAAATTAGGACCTTAGGACCAAAACAAATATTTTGCAGTACTAGATGTGGGGACGTGTGTATCGTCGAATGAATTTTCAAGGAACAATGAATGGAAATTGTTCTAGGACTAGACATGGGCAATAGTGTTGGACACACCTACCACACTTAGAGGGGGGGGTGAATGAGTGTGGGGCTCTTTTTACAAAAACTTCCCTCTTACACAAAACTCATTAGTTAACATTCAACTTTAACTCATTACTCATTGTTGTCATTTATAACTAGTTAGATGTGAACATATATCAACAACATAGATCATCAATAAGTCATCACCACAAGGAACACAAAGAACACAAGATGTATGTACAATTTTATTTTTATTACGGACTACAATCCTTGGGTTTTTTAAGAAACAACTGAATAGATTACAACTCTACAAGAGAACCAGTTCTATAATGAAAGACTCAGCTTACACCCTCAACACCAACTGAGATGAGGCAACAATCCTCAACAGATATCAATCTACAATAGGTACGTGACCTGTCAGTAGTGCAGCCCGCGTGTGTACACGCTCTGGCTCACTACAACCCGCATGTGTACGCGACCAGTCTAAAATGCAAAATGTGTATAGTTTTGAGAAACTAGGGTTTTTCTTTGCTCATCACACACTCAGATCCTCTGCAACCTGCAAGCAAAATTTCTTTTGTCTTCCACTGTCCAAATTGACCACAACACATCCAAGCTCTCCAATAGCTTACTCATGCTCCACAACCAATCAATATGAATGCTAACTCAATAATGTATAAGAAACTAGTATACCATAGAAATCATATCACAACTGAACCACAAGAGTACTTCTCACTCCATCAACCAACATAAACCACATCACAACAGCCATACCAAGAATTCCCTAAGCATTCACAACAAAATAAGCAATACCATCCATCAAGACAATAATGTAACCATACCAATGTATCAATGATAGATCTGAGCCCATAGAATGCAGATCTGGAACCTACTTCAGTCTTCAATAGCCATTCATCAGCTCAAACACAAATCTCCATGATTTTATCCACTGTACATGCCATATCCTCATACAGCCAATGTATGTACGTGCCCTAACCCATTATAGCCCGCGTACACATCAGAAACTAGGGTTTCAGAAACTCCAAGACTTTTGCCATCAATATCTCCAATATTTCCAAAACTTTGATGCATCCATGAGATCCTCCTCACGCTCTTTTTCTCAGAATAGATCTTCAATCATGCTCAATATATCCACACCAAAGATGCTCTCACAAGAAGCTCTCACAAGAAGCTCTCCATCAACACTCCAAAAGATAATCTCACAAGAAGCTCTCCATTGATCCACAAAAATAATATTTTACAAGAGACCATTGCTATCTTATTTATACTTTCATCCTCTAAGTCACTTAACCTGTTTTCCTTATTTTAGGGTTAACCACTTTCCATAACTAGAAATTTCTCCAATCTTTATCATTTAAATATTCCTTCTTGATTTTGTCACTTTTCTTTATTATGTAAATAATCCACCTTGACTTTGTCACTTTACTTTATCGTTTAAATAATTATTTCTTCTTTTAAGGCACTTTGACTTCTTTTGACCTTATGGGGCTTCAATCCATCATATGGGGGTCCTTCAACTTCGTAGGGCCATAACTCTCAAACCGTGAGGAGTTATGTGACATTCCACATACCACCGGAAATAACATGACAAGTACTATCCATCTAGGATAGTTTCACCAACAAAATCACTGATCTTGTTCTCTTTATTCCACATACAAGAATGGGTTCTCTCAACCATAACTTAACCGCAAAGCATCTTCCCGTGAGGGCTTTCACCATAATGGGACCACTTTGGAGTTCATCCATTTGTACCATGACAAGAAAATAATGAGTCATATTTTCATCAAACAAACTATGCATCATATATCAAAGAATCCATATTCATCATGTATCAATGAAAACTCATTGATCCATCTTCATCTATGCATCATATCAATGATAACATCTTCAATCGATTTATTTCCACTTGACATCTATAATTATCATCAAGGAAAATACATATACATTGTTCATCAATCATCAATCAATAAGTTATCAATCAATCCATTGACATCAATCAATCACTAAATCACTTGACATCAATCCTTTGACATCAATCAATCAAACCATTGGCATCAATGACAACATGATCCAATGACATGATCCAACAATCTCCCCCTTTGGCATTGATGGCAATACCAACATTGATCTCAACACCAATCATTGATGTCAACACCAATCATTGATGTCAACATGTACAAAATGCATGCTCTACATCTATAGTCATCAATCATATCAATGTGACTATCTTTCCCATCATTTATGACTATCTCTCCCCATGAAACATCAATCACATCAATGTGACTATCTCTCCCACTTTGACATCAATGGCAAAGGGTATTCTCTCCTTGGGGCTGCTCCCCCTACTTGAACTCTCCTTGGGGATGCTCCCCCTGTCTGAATTCCTTTGATCTTCCTTTGAATAATATATCCCCTTTTGAACAAGGGATATCAATCTGATGTAATGCTGAAGATACATCGCTTATACTCCCCCCATGACCATTTCTCCCCATGGAATTATGCATCTGTGCTCTTTATTTAAATATAGGGCTCTTTTCTTGGTATGCATCTGATAAATATCTCCTCCTAGAATCATGGGAATAAGAATGACTCACCCTATGGGTATGTCTTCCCCTATCTAGAATCAGATCATATATCAACCATTCTCTCTATGACGATCCTTGGACCTGTTTATGCATCAAACTTGTGCCATACCATACATCATGAAATAAAATATATGCCAACAATAAAATAGAGAATCATGAAAAATATATCAACCAAGTACATCATGTACCAAAATGTGCCCACAATGCACAACACCCATGTACATCAACATCATACAATGTGCCAAAAGATATCATCCATGGAATGTATCAACCACATGCCTCTATAAAAATGTCAACATGTGCATCTACCAATATGCCAACCATGTGCATATACCAATATTCCAACCATGTGCATCCACCAATATATCAACCATGTGCATCTACCAACATGCCAACCATGTGCATCTACCAACATGCCAAACAAGTGTCATATCACTCATGATATGTCTCCATCATGAACCAAGTACCATAACCATGTATCAAACAAATACCAATTGTTGTGCTAATCAAGTAATACCAATCAAGAAAATTCCATATATGAGTGTACCAAACATCACCATGCATCAATACCACAAAATGATGAATCCCATATTTGTATGCCAAATCCTCCATAAAACATGTGTCAATCAAATTGCTAGTAGGTGACTCTACCAATGTACCAATCATAGATCAAGTCATGACTCATCAATGATGTATACCATGATCACTTCATCAATTCACCAACTTCATGTCCCAATATGTATCCCATCCATAAACCAAGAGCATGTATCAGGTTTTTCAACAAGTAAGCTTCCAATCAAGATACATTACATGACCAAGATGCCATAACTCCACTGTTATAACCAACAAAAATACATCAATCCATACTCATAGGTTAGTTCCATGCACCCAATATTTTATTTTACATAATCCAAAAGGTGAACATAACCTAATTTCCTTATTTTAGGGTTAACCACTTTCCATAAATAGAAAGTTCTCCAATCTTTATCATTTAAATATTCCTTCTTGATTTTGTCACTTTTCTTTATTATTTAAATAATCCAGCTTGACTTTGTCACTTTACTTTATCATTTAAATAATTATTTATTCTTTTAAGGCACTTTGACTTATTTTGACCTTATGGGGCTTCAAGCCATCATATGGGGGTCCTTCAACTTCGTAGGGCCATAACTCTCAAACTATGAGGAGTTATGTGGCATTCCACATACCACCGGAAATGGCATAACAAGTACTATCCATTTAGGATATTTTCACCAACAAAATCACTGATATTATTCTCTTTATTCCACATACAAGCATGGGTTCTCTCAACCATAACTCAACCACAAAGCGTCTTCCCGTGAGGTTTTTCACCATAAGGGGACCACTTTAGAGTTCATCCATTTGTACCATGACAATAAAATAATGAGTCATCTTTTCATCAAACAAACTATGCATCATATATCAAAGAATCCATCTTCATCATGTATCAATGAAAACTCATTGATCCATCTTCATCTATGCATCATATCAATGATAACATATTCAATCGATTGATTCCCACTTGACATATATCATTATCATAAAGGAAAATACATATACATTGTTCATCAATCATCAATCAATAAGTTATCAATCAATCCATTGACATCAATCAATCACTAAATCACTCGACATCAATCCTTTGACATCAACCAATCAAACCACTGGAATCAATGACAACATTATCCAACAACATGATCCCAAAAGATATCATCCATGGAATGTATCAACCACATGCCTCTATCAATGACAACATGATCCAACAATATCCCCCTTTGGCATTGATGGCAATACCAACATTGATGTCAACACCAATCATTGATGTCAACATGTAGATAAGGCATGATCTACATCTATAGTCATCAATCATATCAATGTGACTATATTTCCCATCATTTATGACTATCTCTCCCCATTAAACATCAATCACATCAATGTGACTATCTCTCCCCCTTTGACATCAATGGAAAAGGGTCTTCACTCCTTGGGGTTGCTCCCCCTATCTGAATGCATTTGATCTTCCTCTGAATAATATCTCCCCTTTTGAACAAGGTATATCAATCTGATGTAATTCTGAAGATACATCACTTATACTCCCCACATGACCATTGATCCCCCTGGAACTATGCATCTGTGCTTTTTCTTTAAATATAGAGATATTTTCTTAGTATGCATCTGATAAATATCTCCTCCTAGAATCATAGGAATAAGAATGACTCCCCCTATGGGTATGTCTCCCCCTATCTTCAACTGAATCATATATCAACCATTCTCTCTATGACCATCCTTGGACCTATTTATGCTTCTACTGGGAGAGATAGTCACAATTATGTGATTGATGTTTAATGGGGAGAGATAGTCATAAATGATGGGAAATATAGTCACATTCATATGATTGATGACTATATATGTAGAGCATGCCTTCTCTACATGTTGACATCAATATTGGTATTGCCATCAATGTCAAAGGGGGAGATTGTTGGATCATGTTGTCATTGATGGCAATGGTTTGATTGATTTATATCAAGTGATTAAATGATTTATTGATTGATAGGCTTGATTGATTGATGATTGATGAACAATGTATATGTATTGTCCTTGATGATAATTATAGATGTCAAATGGAAACCAATTGATGAAGATGGATCAATAAGCTATCATTGATATGATGCATATATGAAGATGGATCAATGAGTTGTCATTGATACATGATGAAGATGGATTCTTTGATATATGATGCATAGTTTGTTTGATGAAAATATGACTCATTATTTTCTTGTCATGGTACAAATGGATGAACTCCAAAGTGTTCCCCTTATGGTGAAAGCCCTCACGGGAAGATGCTTTGTAGTTGAGTTATGGTTGAGAGAAAGCATGCTTGTATGTGGAATAAAGAGAATAAGATCAATGATTTTTGTTGGTGAAACTATCCTAGATGGATAGTGCTTGTCATGCCATTTCTGGTGGTATGTGGAATGTCACATAACTCCTCACGGTTTGAGAGTTATGGCTCTATGAATTTAAAGGACCCCCATATGATGGCCTAAAGCCCCATAAGGTCAAAGAAGTCAAAGTGCCTTAAAAGAAGAAATCATTATTTAAATGATAAAGTAAAGTGAAAAAGTCAAGATGGATTATTTAAATAATAAAGAAAAGTGACAAAATCAAGAAGGAATATTTAAATGATAAAGATTGAAGAACTTTCTATTTATGGAAAGTGGTTAACCCTAAAATAAGGAAAATAGGTTAAGTGACCTAGAGGATGAAAGTATAAATAAGATAGCAATGGTCTCTTGTAAAATATCCTTTTTGGTGGATCAATGGAGAGATTCTTGTGAGATTATCTTTTGAAGTATTGATGGAGATCTTCTTGTGAGAGAATATTTGGTGTGGATCTCTTGAGCATGATTGAAGATCTATTATGAGAAAGAGAGCATGAGGAGGATATCATGGATGCATCAAGGTTTTGGAAATATCAGATATCTTGATGGTAAAAGTATTGAAACTTCATAAACCCTAGTTTCTGAGGTGTACGCGGGCTATAATGGGCCAGGGTGCGTACATACGCGGGTTGTATGAGGATAGGGCACATACAGTGGATAAAATCATGGAGATTTGTGTTTGAGCTAATGACTGGCTGTTGAAGATTGAAGCAGGTTCCAAATATGCATTCTATGGGCTCAAATCTATCACCGAGACACTGGTATGGTTACATTATTGTCTTTATGGATAGCATTTCTTGTTGTGTTGTGAATGCTTAGGGAATTCTTGGTATCGTTGTTGTGATGTGGTTTATGCTGGTTAATGGAGTGAGTAATACTCTTGTGGTTCAATTGTGATATGATTGCTATGGTATACTAGTTTCTTATACATTATTGAGTTAGCATTCATATTTATTGGTTGTGGATCATGAGTAAGATATTGGAGATCTTGGATGTGTTGTGGTTAGTTTGGACAGTGGAAGACAGAAGAAATTATGCTTGCAGGTTTTAGAGGATCTGAGTGTGTGATGAGAAAAGAAAAACCCTAGTTTCTCAGAAGTATACGCATGTTTCATTGTAGACTGGACGCGTACATACACGGGTTGTAGTGAGCCAGAGTGTGTACACATGCGGGTTGCACTACTGACAGGTCACGTACTTGTTGCAGATTGATATCCATTGAGGATTGTTGCCTCATCTCAGTTGGTGCTAAGGGTGTAAGCTGAGTCTTGCATTATCGAGTTGGTTCTCTTGTAGAGTTTTACTCTATCCAGTTGTTGTTGAAAAACCCCAAGGATTGTAGTCTGTAATAAAAATAAAATTGTACATACATCTTGTGTTCTTTGTGTTCCTTGTGGTGATGACTTATTGATGATCTATGTTAATGATTTATGTTGTTGATATATGTTCACATCTAACTGGTTATAAATGACAACAATGAGTAATGAGTAAAATTTGAATGTTAAAAAATGAGTTTTGTGTAAGAGGGAAGTTTTTGTAAAAATATCCCTACATTCATTCACCCCTCCCTCTAAGTGTGGTAGGTGCATCCAACAAGTTTGATGCATACTAGATGCGGGGACCTTAGGACCAAAACAAAACCTTAGTACCAAAAAAAATCTTTTGCAGTACTAGATGTGGGGACGTGTGTACTGTCGAATGAATTTTACAAGGAACAAGTAACATAAATTATTCTAGGACTAGACATGGGCAACAGTGACCTGTGAATGGGGAAAATGTTGAAATTTTTTCAAACTGTTTCTGTATGCACTGAAATTTTACATGGATAGAATATTTGGATGCCTTAACGATATGGGAGGGTTTTCATAATCAAATTTGACTCACAGACACACACTTTCTTCCATCATCAATTCATCATGTAAACCATAAACCCTAATTTTCTTTCAAAGTACACAAATTGGTTGACGCAAGTTTTAAGTTTTCATAAGTCTTTATTCATTTTTCTTTTAGGTTCTACATTAATGTATATACAATGTATCTGTGTCATAGTTGTGATGAAAAATCCTTCTTTTTCGTTGATTACTTAATCAATACCATAAAAATACTCCCTTGCAGTACTAGATGTAGGGACGTGTGTACTGTCGAACAAATTTTACAAGGAACAAGGAACGGAAATTGTACTAGGACTAGACACGAGCAACAATGACCTATGAATGGGGCCAACGTTGAAATTTTTTCAAATTGTTTCTGTATGCACAGAAATTTTACATGGATAGACTATTCACATGCCTTAATGATATGGGTGGGTTTCTGGACTCAAATGTGACTTACACACCCACTTTCTTCCATCATCAATTCATCATGTAAACCATAAACCCTAATTTTCTTTCAAATTACACAAAATGGTTGATGCACGTTTTAATTTTTCATCAGTATTTCTTCATTTTTCTTTCAGGTTCTACATTAATGTATATACAATGTATCTATGTCATAGTTGTGATGAAAAATCCCTCTTTTTCTTTGATTGCTTAATCAACACCATAAAAATACTCCCTTGCAGTACTAGATGCGGGGGCATGTGTACTATCAAACATATTTTACAAGGAACAAGGAATGGAAATTGTACTAGGACTAGACACGGGCAAGAGTGACCTGTGAATGGGGCCAACATTGAATGTTTTTCAAACTATTTATGTATGCACTGAAATTTGACATGGATAGACTATTTGCATGCCTTAACGATATGGGAGGGTTTTTGGACTCAGATTTGACTCACATACCCAATTTCTTCCATCATAAATTCATCATGTAAGCCATAAACCCTAATTTTCTTTCAAATTTTACAAATTGGTTGACGCATTTTTTAATTTTTCATCAGTCTTTCTTCATTTTTATTTCAGGTTCTACATTAATGTATATACAATGTATCTGTGTCATAGTTGTGATGAAAAATCCCTCTTTTTCGTTGATTGATTAATCAACACCATAAAAATACTCCCTTGCAGTACTAGATGTGGGCACGTTTGTACTGGCGAATGAATTTTACAAGGAACAAGGAACGGAAATTGTACTAGGACTAGACACGGGCAACAGTGACATGTGAATGGGGCCAATGTTGATTTTTTTTCAAATTGTTTCTATATGCACTAAAATTTGACATGGATAGACTATTTGCATGCCTTAATGATATGGGAAGGTTTTTGGACTCAAATTTGACACACACACCCACTTTATTCCATCATCAATTCATCATGTTAAACATAAACCCTAATTTCCTTTCAAAGTACACAAATGGTTGACACAAGTTTTAAGTTTTCATTAGTCTTTCTTCATTTTTCTTTCAGGTTCTACATTAATGTATTTACAATGTATCTGTGGCATAGTTTTGATGAAAAATCCCTCTTTTTCATTGATTTCTTAATCATCACCATACAAATACTCCCTTATAGTACTATATGCGACGACATGTGTACTGTCGAACGAATTTTACAAGGAACAAGGAATAGAAATTATACTGGGACTAGACACGGGAAACAGTGACCTCTGAATGGGGCCAACATTGAAATGTTTTCAAACTATTTCTGTATGCACTAAAATTTGACATGGATAGACTATTTTCATGCCTTAATGATATGGGATGGTTTCTGGACTCAAATTTGACTCACACGCCCACTTTCTTCCATCATCAATTGATCATGGAAACCATAAACCCTAATTTTCTTTCAAAGTACACAAATTGGTTGACGCAAGTTTTAAGTTTTCATCAGTATTTCTTCATTTTTCTTTCAGGTTCTACATTAATGTATATACAATGTATTTGTGTCATAGTTGTGATGAAAAATCCCTCTTTTTTCTTGATTGCTTAATCAACACCATAAAAATACTCCCTTGCAGTATTAGATGCAAGGATGTGTGTACTGTCAAATGAATTTTACAAGGAACAAGCAACGGAAATTGTACTAGGACTAGACACGGGAAATAGTGACCTGTGAATGGGGCCAACCTTGAATTTTTTTCAAACTATTTATGTATGCACTGAAATTTGACTGGATAGAATATTCACATTCCTTAACGATATGGGAGGATTTTTGGACTCAAATTTGACTCACACACCCACTTTCTTCCATCATCAATTCATCATGTAAACCATAAACCCTAATTTTCTTTCAAAGTACACAAATTGGTTGACGCAAGTTTTAAGTTTTCATTAGTCTTTCTTCATTTTTCTTTCAGGTTCTACATTAATGTATATACAATGTATATGTGTCATAGTTGTGATGAAAAATCCATGTTTTTCGTTGATTTCTTAATCATCACCATAAAAATACTCCCTTGCAGTACTAGATGTGGGGACGTGTGTACTGTCGAATGAATTTTACAAGGAACAAGGAACGGAAATTGTACTAGGACTAGACACGGGCAATAGTGACCTGTGAATGGGACCAACGTTGAAATTTTTTTAAACTGTTTTTGTATGCACTAAAATTTGACATGGATAGACTATTCACATACCTTAAATATATGGGATCATTTATGGACTCAAATTTGAATCACACACCCACTTTCTTCCATCATCAATTCATCATCTAAACCATAAACCCTAATTTTCTTTCAAAGTACACAAATTGGTTGACGTAAGTTTTATGTTTTCATCAGTCTTTCTTCATTTTTCTTTCATGTTCTACATTAATGTATATACAATGTATCTGTGTCATAGTTGTGATGAAAAATCCCTCTTTTTCATTGATTTCCTAATCAAAACCATAAAAATACCCCCTTGCAGTACTAGATGCGAGGACGTGTGTACTAAGGAATGAATTTTACAAGGAACAAGGAACATAAATTGTACTAGGACTAGACATGGGCAACAGTGACCTGTGAATGGGGCCAACGCTGAATTTTTTTTAAATTGTTTTTGTATGCACTGAAATTTGACATGGATAGACTATTCACATTCCTTAACGATATGGGAGGGTTTCTTGACTCAAATTTGACTCACACACCCACTTTCTTCCATCATCAATTCATCATGTAAACCATAAACCCTAATTTTATTTCAAAGTAAACAAATTGGTTGACACAAGTTTTAATTTTTCATTTCTTCATTTTTCTTTCAAGTTCTACATTAATGTATATACATGTATCTGTGTCATAGTTGTGATGAAAAATACCTCTTTTTCGTTGATTTCTTAATCATCACCATAAAAATACTCACTTGAAGTACTAAATGCAGTGACGTGTGTACTGTCAAACAAATTTTACAAGCAACAAGGAACAAAAATTGTACTAGAACTAGACACGGGCAACAGTGACCTGTGAATGGGGCCAACATTGAAATTTTTTCAAACTATTTTTGTATGCACTGAAATTTGACATGGATAGACTATTTGCATGCCTTAATGATATGGGAGGTTTTCTGGACTCAAATTTGACTCACACATCCACTTTTTTCCATCATCAATTCATCATGTAAACCATAAAACCTAATTTTATTTCAAAGTACACAAATTGGTTGACACAAGTTTTAAGTTTTCATCAGTCTTTCTTCATTTTTCTTTCAGGTTCTACATTAATGTATATACAATGTATCTATGTCATATTTGTGATGAAAAATCCTTTTTTTTTGTTGATTTCTTAATCAACACCATAAAAATACTCCCTTCAAGTACTAGATGTGGGGACGTGTGTACTATCGAACGAATTTTACAAGGAAAAAGGAACGGAAATTGTATTAGGACTAGACACGGACAACAATGACCTGTGAATGGGGCCAATGTTGAACATTTTTTTAAATTGTTTTTGTATGCACTAAAATTTGACATGGATAGACTATTCACATGCCTTAACGACATGGGAGGGTTTCTGGACTCAAATTTGACTCACACACCCACTTTCTTCCATCATCAATTCATCATGTAAACCATAAACCCTAATTTTCTTTCAAAGTACACAAATTGGTTGACCCAAGTTTTAAGTTTTCATTAGTCTTTCTTCATTTTTCTTTCAAGTTCTACTTTAATATTCTATATACAATGTATATGTGTCATAGTTGTGATGAAAAATCCCTCTTTTTCATTGATTTCTTAATCAACACCATAAAAACACTAGACATGGGCAACAATGACATGTGAATGGGGCCAACGTTGACATTTTTTTAAATTGTTTTTGTATGCATTGAAAATT
This sequence comes from Picea engelmannii, assembly GCA_009831015.1. Taxonomy (NCBI): domain Eukaryota; kingdom Viridiplantae; phylum Streptophyta; class Pinopsida; order Pinales; family Pinaceae; genus Picea; species Picea engelmannii. Next base: position 19,676 of record ML792241.1, on the reverse strand, counting down.
GACATGGATAGACTATTCACATGCCTTAAGGATATGGGAGGGTTTATGGACTCAAATTTGACTCACACGCCCACTTTATTCCATCATCATATCATCATGTAAACCATAAACCTTATTTTTCATATGTTCTAGTAGATATGTTAATGATACCTAATTTCATAGTTGTATTTGACTCAAGGTACAACTAGCTTGCAAAGTATCAAATTTTAATTTCAAGTTGATAAACCAAATATGAAATGAATCCAAGCATCGTTTGATATCTTTGCAAGATAGACGAATGTAAATAATCTTGCGACGAATTAGCTATACTATCGACGAAATTTTTTTGTCGATAGTATAACTAATTTTTCGCAAGAATGTTTCTTTGAATGGTGTTACATGATTTACAAGGAGTGTAGGGATTATATGGTGCAATGTAGTGTATTCTATAAGAACAATCTCTATGCCAAACCTCAAAATGGATAGTACCATATCTTGTTCATAAGACAAATATTCTTTGTATGTTTCCTATGTGGTGGCTCAAGCCCTCACATATGATGCATGACAATGAAATGTAAAAAATTGACTATTGAATGATAGTGTTATGTCACCCATGGTTAAGGAAAGAACATAAGTTTCTTAGTTCCTATTTGAATCTTCTTATAATTGAGATTCATTACATAGTCCTTGAAAAAAGACAAAAGACTTATGCAGCAGATATTTGGTCTTTGTGTGGGACATTTTATCCCATTAGTATGTTTTCTACAAAAATAATGGATCTTAGGGACTACACCATGGTCAAGGGACAAACATAATTAAGACCTTAGGACCAAAACAAATATTTTGAAGTTTAAGGGCCATGAAATAGGCCTCAAACAAACATGTAGAACCTTTGGAAGGTACAATTTTCCTTTGAGTGGGATATGGATGCCATAAGAATTTTTTCACAGAACATATGGTAGTCAAGGCTTATAACATCATTGAGGGAGGAAAACAAGGGATTTAGGCTATAAACAAACATTTATTTTACTTAATGGCCATGAAGAAAGGCTCCAATTCAGAATGTGGGAACCATTAATATATTTTTTATATAAAAACAAGAATGGATCTCCTAACCTATACCATGGCCAAGGGAGGAAAACAAAGGCCTTAGGCCCTACACAAATTTCTCAGGATTAATGGCCATGAAAAAGGCCTTAAAACACCACACAAATCCTCTCTTTGGAATTTGTGGCCATTGGGTGGGATTGGACACCACTCACAAGTTTTATGCACCATGTAAGGCACATGGGATCTTGTCCATGGTCAGGGAGTAAGATAGGCCCTATTTGAATGTTGTAAGTATTAGGATTCATGTTGTAGTCCTCAAATAACCACACAAGAATTGTGTAGGGGATATTTATCCTATGTGGGGAATATTTGGCACCATTAATATGTATTATACAATAAGAATGGGTCTTTGGGCCTTAGGCCATAAATGAAGCTTTCTTGTGATAAATGGCCATGGAAAATGTCATTGACTAGGAATATGGACAAAATTAGTATGTTTTGAACAATAAGAATGGGTCTTAGAATTACCTCCACCATGTCCAGGGGAGGAAAACGATATATTTGGGTCCTAGATAAATCTTCTTAGGGTATTTATCATGCCCGGGGAATGAACATAAGGTGATTATTCCTTGTTTAAATATTCCCAGGAGAGAGCTTCATGATGTAGTCATCAAAAAACTAGACAAGACCTATGTAGGGAATATTTCACCTTAGTTTGGTATATTTAGCATCATTGATATGTTTTTTTAAAGAGTAAGAATGGATCTTAAGGACTATACCATGTTGAAGGGAGGAAAACAAGGAACTTGGTGTTGGATCTTGTTTTCATTGATTCCAATGGTTTGATTGATTGATGACATTGATTGATGTCAAGTGATGGATTTCTTGATAGGCTTGATTTATTGATGATTGATGAACAATGTATATGTATTTTCTTTGATGAGAATGATAGATGTCAAGTGGAAACCAATCGATGAAGATGGCTCAATGAGTTGTCATTGATACATGATGTATAGTTGTTGTATATGATGCAGTGGTGGATTGATGTAAAGATGACTCATTATTGTATTATCATGATTGATAAGGTGCACAAATGGATGAACTCCAAAGTGGTCCCCTTATGGTGAAATCCCTCATGGGAAGACGCTTTGCGGATTGAGTTATCCTAGAAGAATGGTTGGATAACCCATGATTGTATGTGGAATAATGAGATGAATATCAATGAATTTGTTGGTGAAACTATCCTAGATGGATAATGCTTTTCATGCCATTTATGTTGGTATGTGGAATGTCACATAACTCCTCACGGTTTGAGATTTATGGCCCTACGAAGTTGAAGGACCCCCATGTGTTGGCTTGAAGCCCCAAATGGTCAAAGAATTCAAAGTGCCCTAAAGGAAGAAATCATTATTTAAATGATAAATTAAAGTGACAAAGTCAAGATGGATTATTTAAATAATAAAGAAAAGTGACAAAATCAAGAAAGATTATTTAAATGATAAAGTATTGGAGAACTTTCTATTTATGGAAAGTGGTTGACCCTAAAATAAGGAAAATGAGTTAAGTGACCTAGAAATGGGTTAAGTAACCTAGAGAATGAAAGTATAAATAAGATAACTATGGTCACTTGTAGATCATCCTTTTTGTGGATCAATGGAGATATTCTTGTGAATATATTTTGGAGTATTGATGGAGAGATTCTTGTGAGAGCATCTTATTGGTGTGGATCACTTGAGCATGATTGAAGATCTATTCTGAGGAAGAGAGTGAGAGGGGGATCTCATGGAAACATCAAAGTTTCGACAATGTCGTAGATCTTGGCGGAAAAATTTTCGGAGCTTCAGAAACCCTAGTTTTTGAGGTATACGTGGGTTGTCTATGTATAAGGTGTGTATGCTTTGAAGGTATATGAGGGATGACTATGTACAAGGAGAGTATAGTGGATAAAATCATAGAGATTTTTGTTTGATCTGGTGCCAAGCTCTTGGATGATGAGGCAGGTTCCATATCTACATTCTATGGGCTCAGATCTATCACTGAGACACTGTTATGGTTACATTATTTTCTTGATGGATACTATTGTTTGATGTGTTGTGAATGCTTAGGGAATTCTTGGTATGGATTCTATGATGTGATTCAGTTTGGTTGATTTGGTTGATGGAGTGAGAAGTACTCTTGTGATTCAATGGTTACATGATTTCTATGGTATACTAGTTGTTTATACGTGTTTGAGATAGAATTTGTATTGATTTATTGTGGATCATGAGAAAGCTATTGGAGAGCTTGGAGATGTTGTGACTGGATGGTGGTCAGATTGGACAATCATAGATAGAAGAGAATGATATATTTATTCCATAGAATCTAAGTTTATCTTGAAGGAAAAACCCTAACAGCTCAGAAGTTATAAGTAGGTTGTTGTATACACTGGTCATGTGCATACACAGGCTGTAGTGAGCCAGGGCACGTGCACATGTTGGCTGCACTATTGATAGGTCGCGTACCTATTGAAATATTGATATATGTTGGGGATTGTTGCCTCATCTCAGTTGGTGCTAAGGATGCAAGTTGGGTCTTTCATTATAGAGTTGGTTCTCTTGTAGAGTTGTACTCTATTCAGATGCTGATGATAAACCCCCGGATTGTTGTCCATAATAAAAATAAAAATTGTACATACATCTTGTGTTCTTTGTGTTCCTTGTAGTGATGACTTGATGATGATATATTGCTGATATATTTTGCTAATATATGTTCTAATCTAACTGGTTATAAATGAAAACAATGGGTAATGAATAAATGTTGAATGTTAACTAAGGAGTTTTTGTAAAGAGGGAAGCTTTTGGGAAAAACAGCCCCACACTCATTCACCCCCCCTCTAAGTGTGGTAGGTGTGTCCAACAATTGGTATCATAGAGGGACTTCACTACAAGCCTTAACAAGCTTGAATGAGATCCATAGACACACAAATGGATGATGAATTTCCAATCCTTAATAAGGAAAACTATTCTACTTGGAGAATAGAGATGAGATTACATTTGAAGACAATGGGAGCAACGATTTGGAAGGCAACCATTGGTGGATTGGTTCCTTTGAATAACAAGTCAAAGTTTGTATCTCAAAGGGAAGGAAAGAAGAATGATGCATTGGCGCTCAATACCATTCTTAGTGGACTCTCAATCGCTATCAAAGAGAGCATGGGACAATACACTTCCGCCAAGGATCTATGGCTAAAGATAGAGGATACATATCAAAGAAAGAAGGAGAAGGAAGATATTGAATACCACTCCATCAATATTATCAAAGGTAAAGAATCATCAAAAACCCTTGATTGTATTATTTCTAGATGTGATTTTGAAAACATTTTAAGTGAAGAATCAAGTAATGATAGCACAAAGGAATATCTTGAAGACTTTTCAAATGAAGGCAAATAATCATGTGATGGTGTTGGAAAGAAGGAAGATATTGAAGGTAAAAAATCTCCAAAGACTCTTGATTGCAATGATTCAAAGTGTGATGATGTTGAATTTTTCTCAAGTGAAGAATATGATCTAGAAACAGTTTGTGTAAAGTTTGATGATAGTTATCCCATAGAAAGAATAGAAGAAAATCTATTATAACTTCAAAAGGAAATTGAAGAGGGCTTATATAGATATAGAAGTGATCATTTTTATACAAACTATAACTATCTTTCGGATAACACTAAGAAGCTTCTTAGGAGGAGTCAAAGGCACATCTTGAAGTTAAAGGGAATGATCAAAGAACAAGAAGAAAGTTCTAAACTAGAAGAAAAGGAAGAAGAGATCTCAAGACTAAAGAATGAAAAAGAAGATATGAAGGTAAAGGATGAGATTAGCAAAAGTTTTGAAACTATTGTCCATCTGAAGACCCAAATTGAAGAATCCAAAAGGATAGAGTAATTATTGAAGAATCAAATAATTGAAAAGGAAGAGTCATGTTGCAAGTTAGAAGATGAAATTGTTGACCTTAGAAAGAAGGTAGAAAATTCAAACAAATTCTTGAATAGCTCAAGAATATTGGATGAGATCTTTGAAAGTCAAATATCACCATGTGATAAATCAGGTCTTGGATACAAAGGAGAAGATACACATGTTGAAGCAAACACCTCAAAGAAGCATGAGGTAATTCCATCAAAGATGGAAGACAATGTTGCAAAAAAACCATCTACACAAGACAAAGAATATTTCAAAAGAACAAAGCAAGGAAGACATCAAGAAGCTACTTTTGGGACACCAAAGCAAAGGTATGAAAGTATTTTTCATGGGCATTGTTATTCATGTAATGGATATGGTCACAAATATTTTGAATGTAGATCTTATGAAAGGAGATATAATGGAAGATTTTATAACACCATGAGGTGTTGGAGATGTGATCAAGTAGGACACATTGTTGTTCACTATAACTCCATGAGATGCTGCAGCTGCAATGGATTTGGGCACAAATCCTAAGAGTGTTGGAACACAAGAAGAAAGTCCATGATGAGGACTTCACATAGCATGGTTAGAAGAAGGAATGAAGTAAGAAAGGGAGACATATTTGAAAATATGGATGCTCAGAGTTCAAGTTCTGAAGAAAAGGGTCATCTACAGAAATGGGTGAAGAAGATAGAACAACCAGATCAAAATGAAAGATTGAAGGGAAGTTCAAAAGTGTCAGCTACTAAGGCATACGTGAGTGACAGTGGTGACAGTCGAGTACTGTTGACGGGCGAAACAGTCCATCCGTCAACTGGGAGAGTGGAACCGGTCCGGGGTTGTCTAAATAACCCAAGCCGTTTGGTATGGACCACCCTGACGAGTTTAACGGCTCCGTTGGCCGCTCTGAGGTCTCGTAAGGA
>ML792240.1:213563-223709 GCA_009831015.1 Picea engelmannii | reverse complement strand
AGTTGTAACACCTTCCAATGATAAAAAGCACCATGCATATGCCAAAGATAATCCTCCAAGTGTAGCGCCTCAACTCCAAAAGACAAAAATAACCAAGACAAGAGCTAAAAGAGTATCTCTCACAAGAGAGCAAGTTGTGTTCTCTAAAAATGAGAGGCAACGTCCTCTCTTTATATCATCCAAATGACCTTTAATTATCAAAATAGGTCATTAAAAACAGTCGACAAGGCTGACTTAACAATATTCCATTATTTGTCACATTAAATGCTAAAAATGTCAAAATAGAGCTAAAAAGGGAGACGTCAGGCCCCTCTGAGGGAGATGTTGGCCCTTTTTGGGCATCACCAACATCCAGAAGGCAAAACGTTGGCCCCCTTGGGGCTTCTGCAACCTGCCACATGTGCCAAACAAGCCCAGCACACTGCCATCTGCTCCAGAAAACATCCAGCCTGCCCTGGGTGGCGTCCTGTCCATCAAAGCCATCATCCCATCTGCAGGGGCTGATCCCCATAGGTCAATCTCTGCCAAAGTGCCCTGGTGAGGGCGTCCTTCTGTCTTCTTCATGCAAGGGCTCATCATGACGTCGTCCTGCCTCTGCCATCCCAACAACCATCCGATGGGCTCTTCAGCCCCATGGAGGTCCGAGCTAATCATCTCCCCATGTGTACCGATCCTCTGGTACCTATCCGTCGGGCATGGTCCTGCACATCAAAGACTACACCCTCCATGGGTTCATCAGTCCCAGACATCATAGCAATGTAAATCACATTTCATTATTAAAGTTATCAAACATATGCATGAAATCCCTAACATATCATCTAAGAGCTCAAAGACATTACACAGATCTACTATACAAAGCTAAGGAAACCGACAGAATAACCTATTGGGCCAATACCCACAAGAGATGGAAAGTTTCCTCAGCAGATCATTCAAGCCATGTTTAATGCGGTGATATGGTTTTAGGGATGTCTAGTCATAGTAAGACCAAGGGCAGGTGTCGTTAAAATATTACTTAAGAGGGACACTCGAGACCAAAATGCCCTCATAAAATACTAGAATAATGAGGCTACATAAGGGAGAGTGTCACGTGTCTTCGTCCTCAAGCAACATGCTCATGCAATCCCATGCAAGGTGCCATTGTCCTCTTCTCCTTTAGAATGCCCTTCAAGGCTAACCTCCAACACCCACTTCTTCTCCTTTGGAATGCCCTTCAAGGCTAACCTCCAACACCCAAATGATATATTTTCCAAGTCAAATGGAAGGGAACACTCTCCAAGAGGCTCCTTGTCCAAGAAATAATGTAAAATAATCTCCACAAGAGGTGCACCCTTGATATGTGTGCAAAGAGTCTTTACACCACTTTGACCTGGTCATATATTATAAAATAAGCCATGAGAATAGATGTGTCCTTGAGAAGTGCACAATGGGACCACATTATCCAAGCAAGATAATATAAAACTAGTCCATGGAGAAGTGTTTGTGTGCCAATATGCTAGTTGGTGTGAAGCGCTCCCATAGATGAAGTGATCAACAATCTTAAAATACCAAAGCCATGCCAAAGAAAGCAAGGTTAGTTAAGGCAATTCCTCCAATGAAATAACCAACTCCTCAAACCAATGACCACCTAGGGGAATGTGAAAGGTGGTTCGATCTCCTCAATAATTGTGCCAATAACAACCTTGAGAAACCAACCACACCAAAAATAGAAATGCTAGTTAGTGTGCTCTCTCCGATGCAATAACCAATTCGTCCCTCGAGAAAATACTATAGAAATGTGTGTAAAGGTCCACTTTTGTTGTTATAACAACCTCCAAGAGAGGGACAACCTAGGAGCATGTGCAAAGGTATAGATCCATGTGCAAACAACCAATCCTCCTCAAAACCATGAGCCATAAGTGCGACGACTTAGGAGAATGTGCATCAAGGGAATGTTCTCCTAATAAAATAATCAAAACCGTGTGTTGTAAGGAGAAACCATGTGCCAAAACCATCAACTGATTGTTAAAACCATGGGCACAAGATGAGAGAAACCTAGAAGAGTGTGCCCAAGCCAATCAAACCTCCACCATCCAAAATGTAGTCATCCATCCTCAAGGTATGCACCCTAGGGAAGTGTGTACAAGAAGTATAAGAGCACACCGCCTCATGAAAAGAAACATATTTATCATAGTAACCCATACCAACATACCAGCAACTAATAATCAATGAAACTTAGGGAGACCCTAAGTTGACGGGTTTCCCTCTCCATGAATGCACAAAGGGTCAATCAAATGTGTGCTATGCAAAGAAAAACCCTTGTGAAACTGCTCCACACACTAGATACAAGACTCCAAAATAAGTGATGATGCCACCAGGTGATGTTTCACAAAAAATATGCATCAAACCAATATATAAGCACACATACTCCTAAAGCAACTTACATGGGCAAGGTCTTCAATCTGAAATAATCCTCATGGTAAATGAGAGGGTAACACTTCACAAAGGTGATGATGAGGTAAGAATCAGCAAAAGTTTTAATACACAAGTGGGCATTGTCAAAGAGGGAACAGATCCAAAAAGCACATGTAATCATGACCCCGTTTCAACAATCCCCATAGATCCTAACAATGTAATATATTACCGATTTAAACAAGGATACTAATAAGCAAAAGACACCTGTTATAGACTTTAATTCATTCCCATAGCTTCTGCAATAAATTTTGGCCAAACCACAATCCAGTTTATGACATGATCTTGAAATAAAATATGAGAAACACCTTTCAGGTTTTGCAAACACCAAACTTGTAGAGAAGATGCATCACATTTCATTGCTCAGCCTGGATTGTTTTTTCAATGAGAAAAACCGATGCCAGATCCGAATTCCATTAGCGAAAAGCATAATCAATGCATGCAAAAAACAATACTAGGGCAGATAACAAAAGTCCTAAAGGAAGAGAATATCATGAAATATCTATTCAGATGGAAAGGATGATGAAGCATGTATACACAAGATCCCATGCTAGAGGTCAATTCATTGGCCCTTGATGGCAAAGAAGCAATGACCGGACTACTCTTAAGGAGCGAGAGTAAACAAAGGAATTAATGCAAGTTCAATACAGTAAAAACAATCAAAAACAATTATCAGGCAAATAGAATAATTCTTAAAGCTATAGAATTCATGAAATATCTCGTTGAAATGACAGGATGATAAAAGCAATGAGACAAGAATATGATACACACAGCTCATTCATAAGGCCCTCAGTTGCAGAGAAACAGTGACATGATTTGGTCGAAGAGGGAAGGTAAGTAATATTATTAATCTAGCTCGATATATTAATATAATAAAACTAATTAATTTAATAATTTCATGTAATGATAAATTATTAATATTACCTAAGGGATGTAAATGGAAACCATCAATGCATGTACAATATGCTATGAACCACACAGATACGCAATGTCTATATTAATTACATCATGCCAGTTTGTGAAATTGGGGGACTACACATGAAAAAAATGTCGAATCACTTTCCAAGACGATATGGTATGTAAAGGCATTTAGTGAGATGTTCAAATCCTAATATTCCCACATGGAGTTAGTTAGGTTTAGAGTTTCAATACTCCTATAGGATGAGTAATGACACTATAACAAATTCACAAGTATTATAATCTGAGCCAACACTTACGCTATGCAACACCCTACATTGATCTACTTGATCCCATCCAGTCCTGTAAACACTACAGCTAAGGCCTACACTTATTGAATTAAACAAAGTTCACCGTCACCAGATCAACTTTAAGAAAAATCATATTTGTCATGTGTCCCTTAACTTGTCCATCCTTACATCCCATGTATCTTTGTTCAGGATATTTACAGCTGAACAATTCACATGAAGAAGCACACCCCTTCAAATCAGTCAGTCTGGACCAGTCCACAAATTTGATGGCCCAAACCAGACCCCAAAGTAGAACCGACACTGGTTTTGACCAGTTTTGGCCCAAACAAGCAGGTTTGCGGCCAGCCTAGACCAGTCCAAATGTTATGGCCCAAACCCAAACAGAGACCAGTTTCAAGTGTTAGCCCAAACAAGCCGGTTCAGATCCTAAACCCACTAGTTCAGGCCAAACCCGGCCCTGCACAAATAAGTCCCAGCAGCACCACCATGCCAAAAAAAAGGGAAAAAAATGCCCCCCTTCCAAAACCCTAATCCAAGCTTATATAATGATGCCCCCTCCATATTTGTCTCACACTCTTCTCATTGATCATTTGTGAGCATTTGGAGGTTACGGAGTTGCTGTGAAGAGAGTTGATTCAAAGCAAGCTTGGAATCGATTTGGCACTGTTACCTCACAAACTAGCACCTTTAGATTAAAGTCCAAAAGATTGGTACTAACTTATGGGAAACTAAGAGAGAGGCCAATGTCACCTCACCAACCCCTTCACACTTTAGGTTGGCTCTTCTCCAACTCAAGGGGGACTTCCCTGAGGTAGGATTGCTAAAGCTTAGCTTAGCCAATAAGGGCTCAAGGTGAAATGAAGAGTGGCTTTAGCAAAACAAAAAGTTCTAGTATAGGTTTTAGGAAAAAGTGATGGGAGGATCAAGACTAGTGTCAAATCCATTGGATATATGGAATCTATAAGATCATGACTTATGAGCCACATTCTCAAGTAATATGGCAGTGCTATAGCCGGAATGAACAAGTTACAGAATTCTTATATGGTTGTTTATGAATGAAGAAATCTGATTTTAAAGGCCCTAATAAAGGAACACTAACAAATGCACATGAGGGTATGTTTGCAATTTAGAAAACGTAAATTCCAGCAAATTCTAATTAAGAAGACATAGTATTCATTAACACTTTCCAACAGAAAACATAAAGAGTCCTAAAGGAAAATTGACCACAATTAACTTTTCCACGTAACTCTAAATAAAGATAGAGTTACCATATTTAAGCCCTCATGACACACTTGAAGAAATTGTATTTCCACCTTCCGTATTCAGCAAATTAACAAAAAAAAGGCACATGCCTCAAGCTTTCCATATCCTTCAAGATATTCAACAAATACTCAAGGGGAAAAATTCTCATCTCCAACCACACTCTCAAATGGAGAGAACAAACCTTTATAGAGGTTTGAACTCAACTCCTTTTATAATACGGAATTAATTGTTTCCCTAGATCCATCAGTTTTCCAAGGAATACAATAACATATTACATTTCTAACCTCCTCAACAAACTTCTTACTAGAAGAAGAAGTGAGTTGTTGAGATCCACTTTCCTCTCCTAGAAGAAACAATAAAATAATCACCCTCCTAAAGGAAAAACAATATAATAGTGCTCTCATCTAACTACCTCCATGAGAAATTTCATTCAACCCCTCCATATAATAATAAAATATGTTCCAATGTGGTTAAAAGCTCCTCACAACCTATGCAAGTGGATACATCCAATGAATATAAACCTTCTCCACCCATCCTATTAAGTTTGACTAAATCAACCCAATGAATTCCAAGACCAAGGGGATGCCCCTTCTACTCAAGCAAATAGTGTGACCTACATCAACATGTGTGCATCAAGATGAGCACTTCCTCCAATGTGTAATGATCGTGTTAAGTCTGACAAAATTGACTTCTCCATCACATCACTGAAATGTCTAGAACCATGGGAAAAGGGATAATTATGACAAGGGCTTCACAAAGAGAGTAATGTCAACCATTTAAAGGTGCTAATAAAATCACTCTTTAATCTAACCATCATATCAAGGAGCAAGTTGTTAATACTTGAAACTTAGGGAGACCCTAAGTTGATGAGTTCCCACTCTATGAAATGCACCAAGTGTCAAACGATCGCTAAAGCTAAAACAACCCAAACATGCCAATACTATCGAAGAACGAGGGTGCACCATATCATAAAGAGTTTTAACCATTAGGCACATGCTAACTCATCAATTAGACCACCATCAGCACACCAGAACATCTCATTCCACACCTACTAGAAACCATCATAGCACCAAATCCAACTCAAGAAAAGCATCATCTCCAAGGAAAAATTTGAAGCTATATACCCCCACCCCATCAAAATCTCCATAGGTACAATGCTACAAATCATATTTTGTGATAAAAATCACAAGAGTTACCCCCATGCAATATGAGCAGGTAACAAGCACTACTTGTTGGTTGCTTTCAGTGGATTATCTAAAACAGTTGTCTACATTTAAGATTTTCCAGGTCCTAACAAGCTGTCAACTAGGTATGTCTTTGACCTCAAGTTGGCTCTAAGTTTCAACTGTCAAACAAGGGTTTGTTGTTGTTTTATAACAGCAAACTGTTCGGGAACTTCTTTGTTGTTTTGTTACGGTTACATAGGCCATTTAGGTGCTCTAGCATGTAGTTTTTGTCACCAAGATGTTAGCACATGCATACCAATATATATGTAACGCACCTAGAGATATTTACTGCTGAAAATATTGTTGTTCTAAAACACTAGCATACATGAAACTGAACACATGTATTTTTGGTCAACATGACCCTAGATAAAACCCCTCGGAGGAAAACCAGTTTGGAATATGAGTGTATATATGTGGAGAATAGAAGGTGGAATACAAAAAGTACAATAAACAGATGAACCTGATACAATAGCAGCTTGAACCAAGCTGAAACACAAGCCCAACTGAAGAAGATGTGCCCTAGGATGGTGCGCCCTCCTCACAATGTTGCCTAGAACACTGAACTGAAGTGCTCTACTGAATGAAAGCTCTGATGGAGAAACCCTCCCACAGTACTCTGATACTGAGTTGTAGCTCTCCACTGAAACTGACCTCACTGCAATCTGAGCTCTGAAAGTCCTCCCTGTTGTCAATGCACCCTCCTCACCAAGTGCGCCCTCCTCCAAGCAAGATCTACTACAACAAATAAATGAGGGTCTAAGCTATGTGGTTGCCTCCATGGATAGAAGCGCCCAAGATTTCCTCAATTCTAGCCTCAAACCTCATCCTCATGCTCTCTCTCAAACTCTCCAAGTGAACAAATGAGTGAATGAGCTCTCCTTTTCCCTTTGCGCCCCTCTTGAACCTCCATAAGGAAACCTAAAATATGGACGGATGAGATCATCCCATCTCATGTCCAATCAAAGGTTGAGATCATCCCATAATAATCTCACTCTCAAACCCACTTTGGGTTAAGTTCACTTTATGTCTCTGAATTCATCCACAAAGTGAATTAATAGTCATTTAGGCTAAATGACCAAATTTCACTTTTGACTTAAATCTCCTAAGTCAAAGTGAAATTAGACATAAAGTACAAGGCACAAAGTACATAGTACTTCCCACATGTGTTTATGTTAAGAACCCAATACTTGAATATAGAAACACCACAAAGATTCAGAGAACAATATAGAAGAAACCACACTTTAATTATAAAAAAACCCTTGAGGTAGGGCAACACCATACAATGGATCCTATTATGGAAGGGATCCTCTCCTGTTCACTTGCCTCTTCAAGGGGGCAACCTCCTAATGAGCTTCAGCTCCAAATAGAATACTTCTCTTCATATCACATTACATTGTTTGAACCCATTTATATAGTGCTACCAACCACCTAAAAACATTCTACAAGAGGAACATCCTAGAAGTAGAACCTTCTAAGAAGTCCTCTTACATTTATTATATCTAACTACCATAGTGGGCCTTATTTAATACTATAGTGGACCTAGTCCATGTTACATTGAATGGCCTCTACTATTATAACTATGGGCCCTCCGGGCCCCCCACTACCTCTCTAGCTACCTAACATTCCATTCCCCTTATGAAAGCGTTGTCCTCAATGCTTGATGTACAACCAGATATGGTCCCATGGATAAGTGTGGACCATAGTGTTGAAGTAGACTAGAGAACGAGGGTCCCATGGAGAAATCAAAACCATCATGTTGAAGTAGTGCAACTTCCAATGTGAATCGGGGTCCCAAGTGCTCATGTGAACTCCACGCGGAAGATATCTAAAATCAAGAAGCAGCTGAAAATGATGCTCCAAAGATCTACATTGATCATGGGGATCCAAATATGTAGATCCCTCCATATCCAAAAAATCATCTAAATAACACACTAGTACTAGAGAATACTGAAAAATAGTGTGCATAGAAGGCGTTGGACTTCTCTCCATAATGTGCTCTACATGAGGTGAAGGAGAGTCATCAAATAGAAGATGGAAGTGGTTGTCAACCCAAAAATGACAATTATCCATATACCAATCATCACAACCGTCCTCCAAAGCATACCAAAAATACACTTCTTGATGATATTCATTCATGATGTTCATCAAAGTACATTTCTCCTTCATGCTTTCCAAGGACTTATGAATACTATGAAAATCATCCCCGATACCTTCTTGAGTGTCATGCATTTGGGATTTGAATGCTTCAATCATGTGTAGAATTTCGTTGAGTTGAGAGTGCATATCCATTGGAAACACCACATATAATGTACCAAAAGAAAGATATCAAAATTAGTTATCCAATGGCACTGATCTGGTAGCAATCTGAGTACACTGTGAAAACTGATGAGCTCTGCAGTCCCGTCGCCGTCATGAAAAACCACCACAAATGGTTGATTTTAAATCAGCGATATCTTCACTTTCGGAGCTCCGATTTGGGTGATATTTTTTTGAAATCAACTATTTTTGAAAGAGGAACTCAAATATGTAATTTGTTTTAACAAATTCAACCTCTAGATGCTACAGAAATCAAAAACTCGTGCCATCGTCCACAGAAAAAACCCAGAAAAATTGCAGATTTTAAAACTTCAATATCTTGACTTCCCAGACTCCATTTCAGACAATTTTTTTTTAACTTAGGTGTTTTTCCGAGAGGAACTCGAATCTACAACCTGTTTCTGCAAATTTTGCACAGATATATACAGAAATTGTCCGAAATGTCGCGGCCCTTTTTTTCTTCTCCGAAAAAATCTGCAAAAATTAAAAAAAAAACAAAACAATCTTCCCACACTTCTTTCCAAGGGAAGTGCTCTAATACCACTTGTTAAGAACCCAATACTTGAATATAGAAACACCACAAAGATTCAGAGAACAATATAAAAGAAACCACACTTTAATTATAAGAAAACCCTTGAGGTAGGTCAACACCATACAATGGATCCTATTATGGAAGGGATCATCTCTTGTTCACTTGCCTCTTCGAGGGGGAAACCTCCTAATGAGCTTCAACTCCAAATACAATACTTCTCTTCATGTCCCATTACATTGTTTGAACCCCTTTATGTAGTGCTACCAACCACCTAAGAACATTCTAGAGGAGGAACATTCTAGAAGTAGAACCTTCTAAGAAGCCCTCTTACATTTACAGTTTACTATATCTAACTACCATAGTGGGCCTTATTTAATACTATAGTGGACCTAGTCCACTTTACATTGAATGGCCTCTACCATTAGAACTATGGGCCCTCCAGGGGCCCCACTACCTCTCTAGCTACCTAACAGTTTAGGAGGTCACAAGCACATGGGGAAAACTTCCCAAGGTACATAATCTCAACACTCCCTCTTACCGAGGAAAGTGTTTCTCACCAAGCCCATCTTGTCTCTGAAGTAGAAATGTTTGCCCCTTGGTAGGGCCTTGGTGAGGATGCCTGCAATCTACTCGTCAGTCGATATATACTGTAACTGCATTGCTCCTCTCTGAGCCCAATCTCTGATGAAGTGATATCTAATCTCAATGTGCTTCGACTGGTCATGGAAAACTGGATTCTCAGAGAGTTTGATACAACTCTAATTATCGCAATGTATGACGGTCGGTGGCATCTACTGACCAAATAATCCTACCAACATCTTATGAAGCCAAATGGCCTCACAACTGGCCTGACTGGCCGCCATGTACTCTTCCTCAGCGGAACTCAAAGCAACTGACTGTTGCTTCTGGTTGAACCAGGAAACAAGTCCTGACCCCTAACCAAGGCAGCACCCCTGAGGTGCTTTTTCTGTCAGTAGCACATCCTGCCCAGTCTGAGTCGGTGTAGCCAACCAAACTGACCCCATCACCTCTAATATAGTCCAGGCTAAAATCAACTATCCCAGCAATGTACCTCAACACATGTTTTTCCCCAATCCAGTGTACACTCCTCGGCTCTACTATATGTTGGCTGAGAGTGTTCACGGCAAAACAT
>ML792240.1:170687-182765 GCA_009831015.1 Picea engelmannii | reverse complement strand
ATCTCACAGATGTGAGTGGAAGAATGGCCCAAATGACTCAGTTTATATCATAACAATGTTTTCTATGCAGGTTGATATCAGATGATATGATTGTTATGGAGACTGTATGTCTCCGGACAATAGATGTATACTACTGTGGTGGATGTGTTCCACTGATTGTGACTATATGTCACTGATCAAGTATCTGTGTGCGACTTGGTGTGGTAGTGTACCACTGGATAGTAGTTGTGTACTACTATGGATAGACACAGTTGTATTCTATTGAATGACATTGTTCTAATTGCCTTAAAGACAATCAGTAGTGTTGGAAAATGTTTAATCAACTAGATGGATGATCAATGGACAAAGATTTCCCAGATAGAAAATGGTCCAGGACATTTATTCTTCTAGGACATATGTCAAGATTAGAAGAATGGTTCTTGTGTCACTCTGTGGAGTGAGTGACTTATCCAGCATCATGTCTGATTACTCAAATGGAGTATGGTTTCGAGAGATGATGCAGTTGATGACACTGATAGTGATGATGGTGCTCATGATCTAGTCATGAGATAGTCTATACGACTATGTTGATGCTACTAGGTGAATGGTATGTTTGTGCTCAAGACCATTACCTTCAATACCTCCCTAGCTAGGAGGGAGTGTTGATATTATGGTAGYTGCGGGAGGTATTTACCTCCAYGTGTAAACCTGACGAGAATAGAATATTCCGGGAAGCAAGAAGAAACCCTAATTAGTTGGCTAATAACCCTAGAAGACAAGTCGGCTCAAGAGGAGAACTTGTATTAGGTTATTAGCCTCCAAGAGAAGAAGTAGGCTAAAGGAAATATTATATACTAAAGAATTAGTACCCAGAATGAGAAGTCGGCCTAAGCAGTCTGCCAGAATTAGTATAAATACAGGAGGCCAGTCTTCATTCTGGCCAGTATTCTCAAAACTGCAGAAGCAGCACTTGTGCGCACTGCAGTTGACCAGTTTGTGCGCAAGTTTGGAGGAGAGTTGTCGTTGCAACTGCTGCAGCTAACAGATTTCGGTTTTGGCTTGGACTCTCTCTTGGTTATGGTTTGGACTCTCTGATCAGTTCTTGTTACTCTTGCTTGGTGCGCTATTCTTGGAAAAAGATGTGCCACCCTTTGTTTGGCTATCTAGCCTAGGGTTTGCTTCTGGAATGATTCTCTATCAAGGTTAAGGTGCTCGGGGGTGGCTTCGGCCTATGGTTGGGTGACAATAGTGATATTGTCTATGCTTAAACAAGCACATCCATTATATTCTAACACACTGAGTCAATTTTCCTCAAGACGACATTTTTTCGGTAAGCCTTTTCTCAAAATCCTTTATCTTACAAAGCTTACCTGGCGACCCCACTAAGGGTGATCCCCTCATCCCTTTGATAGTTTCAAGAAAATTATCTGGCGACTCCACTAACCTTTTCCAAGGTGCCACATTACTCTCAATTTTGTGATATTTCCAAGTTATGGGATCATGGCGCCCTGGGAAAAAATGTATCCGACTATTAATTTCAAAAGCTTTCAAGGATACTCGCATTACTTTGATGCAAAATGGTTGAACAACTCTCCAAGATTCGGAGGCCTCCCAATTACTCACATTGTAGAATTCTTGAAGTATATAAGTCAAATAGAATTGGGAGGGGAGGGTGTTCTGGTAAAACTATTCATACTTTCTCTACCATCTTTTTTGCAATATTGGTTAAAGAGTTGTTGCGAAGATGGGGGTATATCATCTTTCGTACACCTTGTTAGTAGGTTTATTGAGTTTGTGAAACCACAATGCCTGACATATGAAGATGCCCTTAAGAATCTCGTTGTAGCCCTCGAGGATGAAGGATTAACCATTGAGATTGTGGGAGATCTCAGGGATGTGTACCTTACTAAATACCAAGAACCCTCCGATATAGAAGGAGAAATTTATGAAGAAAATTGTCCAACCCTTGAAGAGGAGCATTATTTTTCCCATGATTCAATAGAATGCAGTGAAGATTTAACTGGAGAAGTGGATTATGAGGATAAAGCATTGGTAATCGCTCCTCTGTCTGATGATGCTCTCCAAGGTCCTGTCTCTCCGACACAAGATGAAAAGAATGAGGTGAGTCATTTTACTTTCAAGTTTTTTTACAACACTTTGTTCTATGATTCAGAAGGTGAAGAAGTAAAGGAACCATTGGAAGAGTTAGCTCCTTCATTTTCCGATGAAGACAAAGAGATGATTCTTAGTGAAGTACTGGACCCTCTTCCATTTGATGAAGTCATCCAAGCCGATTATGCTCCTGCACAACAAGTGAACATGGTAAGTTACCTCCCTTTCCAAGATTTTGATGATGCTTTGTTGTATGATTTGGAAAGAGAAGAGGTACTAGAGGAGCCCTTGGATGCATTAAATCCTTCGTGTTATGATAAAGATAGTGACATTGTTGATAATATTGATGAGTTCATACATGTTGGAAGGTGTAAGTGGGATGTGATTGGTTCTAATGAGGATCCCATTTACGACATTGAGGGTTATTTCCAAAAGTTGCCTTTACAACTATCATATGAGGTTCCTAATTTTGACAATTGGCAACAAGGAGATGGTATGATTACAAAAAAAAATTAGACACCCAAGGATGACCTGGTGCTATATTCTCCTAGTGATTTTCGGTCATACCTTGAGAATTTTGATAATTATTCCTTTGAGCACTTGGATTTATTCCATGAAGAAGATTATCAACCACCATTGTGCTCAGATCTTGATAGAAGTGAGGACATCGCTTTCCCGAAGAAGGATCCTTGTCACAATGTTTTCCACCTCCCTTCGACTATTTTATCTTGCTATGTCATTGAAGGTGTAGTTGGGAAGCATGTCCTTTGTCTTAAGTTTCCTCTGAGGCAAAGCCTAGAATTCAAGGGTAGGTTGAATACCTCAAGAAGAAGTCTGTCATCTCAGTCGTTCACCCTTCCCTTAAGAATTTGTCAATCATCTTCTAGGTCCTTGCTAGTCCCTTCCCAGACCTCAGATTGTGAAGATATCCAAGGTAGACAACCTTCAGACTCTTTGAGTCAGTAATTTGAACCTTTGATTTTTTACAATCCCTTTCTGAGATGGATTGAGCATTTTCCTGAGAGTGTGACTTGGCACAATTTTGTCCCTCCCTCCCGCCTCCATGAGCTAGACTTTACGATCTTCGATGATACAATACATTGTCTAACTCATGTTATTTTTGTGCTTAACTTGTCATTGTTTTGGTTTATGATGAAGCACAGAGGCAGGTGTTATGAGACATTGCTAGGATGGTTTCACTAGCTATTTGACTACACCTAGCATTCAACCAACAGGTAAGTACAGGTAAGTAGGTAGGCATTTGCATTCATTGTATATACCATCTGCATTTCATGCTACAGTAGTTGTATTTCCATTTGTATATATGATTGCTTACTTGTATTTCATTTTATCATATATGAGCCAAGGGTGATATTACCACCCCAAGTGATTACTGATCAATTTGATTGAGATCTAGCTGGTCACAGATCATACCAAGAGATGTTGAGGTTCTCATGCGCTCTACGTTGAGCACATGTCCCCGAGTTGGAGCCAGATGTTATCCCCTATCCTAGGGATAACTAAGTAGATTATGTCCCGGGGCCCACAGGTCTTAGACATGGAGTACCAAGAGCCATATTGACTTGAGCCTGGCCCTGGAGGGCCCATCCTTCTTCTTCAACACCTCCATTCTGTCAGCAGCAGCAGCATCCATCCCATCGGCCTGGTTTTGAAGTAGCAATCTGTCTTGCTCCATGAGGTAATGAGTCTAGGTATCATGGTATTTGTCACTTTGATTCTCAAAACATTTGAATATGTGCATTTAATTCTCTTTTGCTTCATGACGTGTGCTTGGACTTTATGCCTTTTGACTTGTCCATACCTGGGGGGGATGACAGAATGCCCTAGCAAGTTGGTTCCCCTAGGAGTGAATTTCCACTGGGTAGGTTTATGAAAGGTCATCGTCCATTCCTACCATACTTATCACTTTTCATCATCTTCCCCCTCATCTTTTCCCTACATTGGTTCAGGCAATGGGTTTGACAAGCTAGTGAAGGGTTGTACCTTGCCTTGTGGGAAGAAGGGGCTAAAGACCCAAAGGGTAAAAGTAGCTCGCAAAAGTTAAAAGCCAAAAGATCAAACCTTGAGATGCTTCGCCCAGGGATCCTCGATAAAGCAATAAAGGGATTCTCAGCAAGAAAATGGAGGACCCATAAAAAGATAAAGCTCAAGACCTAGTTGGTGGATAGGGGGTCTCATCCCGAGCTAGCCTATTAGGTCCATGGGCATGTAGCGGTATGACACTACTATTCATCTGGTCACCACGCCAGGGTAGTGGATTTTGGTGGCATAGCCAAGAGAAAGGGGGTCTCATCATGAACCATCCTTCTCATCTCCGTGAAATGCTTGTGGGTAACGTTGTCACCACTGGTCACCACGCTAGGGCAGTGTCCCCCAGCTATTCTCTTGAGAGAAAAACCAATAAGATAAAAAGTAAAAAGGCATTGAATGGGCTAGGAAACAATTGCATCCATGACAAGGGGCATCTCACCCTCTTCAGAGACACCCACAGGTAAGACCTACATTTTCATGCTATCACTGCACCCCTTGCCCAAACATCCACCACACCATCTCATGCACTTACATGACCTAGATTGGTCTTCACCTGGAAACACCCACACCTAAGGAGAATTGGCCCAATTGGATGTCCTGGAACCCTCTCCAAACCTGGCTTGTAGAATAGCATAACATCTTTGAGCACTTGTCTGGGAAAAGGGGGTTTTATGCACATGTTTGGGTAACTTGATTATTAGATGTGATTGACATTGCTATGATCCTTGTGACTTGTGAACCCATGGAGGGCATACTTGTTGATGTTGCAGAACCACACCCGACAGACAGGTACATATGGGGAGATGATTAGCTCGGACCTCCATAGGGCTAAAAGCCCACCAGATGGATGTTGAGACCCCATCGAGGGGTAGACATATACTAGAGGCTTGCACCGGAGAGAGGGAAGGACCTTCCACCAGAGACAGCTTGGCAGGCCTAGACCCAGGGGGGTCTTTCCTTTCCCCTTGAATGTTGGCCTTAGAAGGCCCATGACGTCACCTTTGTGACCCTTGACGTCACCCAGCGTCAGATAGACATGATGGCGGCAGTTGTGTACCAAGTGGCACGTGTGGCATGATCTGGAGGCCTTGGAAGGCCTAACATTTTGCTCCTGGAGGCCAACGTCTCACTTAGGAGGCCCAACATCACCCTAAAAGGGCATGACGTCACCTCTTTTGCATGTTTTGGGGTTTAATTTGTCAATTTTATGTAAAAAACTAGATATTTGATGTAACTGGCCATGTCGGCCTTTTTGACCTAATTTTGTAATTAAAGGTCATTTGGATTGTATAAATAAGGGAATAATCCCTTGTCTTTATTCATCATCTTTCACTCACACAAGTGAGGTCTGAAATTTGGCCTCTTTAAGGCTCATTGGTTGAAATTAAGTGGTGAGCAACTTTTGGAGGAGGCTTCTCTTGGTGTATTTTGGCATTTTCTTGGTGGAAAGTCATCAACTAGGGCATATTGCTAGATTATTCTTGGTGAATGTAAGTGAAAATATGCAATTCTTCTTTCTTTGAATGGTTATGGTATCTTTTACTTTGCATTATGGTATATACTAAGATAATGAAATTGCTAGTGTAAAAACCCTAGGAGATTAAGCACATGTTATTGTCCTTATCTCAATAGCTATCCACCTACTAGATTTTGCTAGAAGACATATCCATTGAAACATGTGCTAGAGCCCTACCTTTGTAGCACTCTAACACCATTGCTTCATCAAGATTTTATTTATCTCAAGCTTCAGCTAAAGAAGGAGGAAAACCGCTAGGGCCTAGGGTTACCTACTTCCTAGTAATTGTTTTCCTTCTAGGGTTTGAGTAATTGAGGCCTTGGGTTACCAACACCTCAACCACTCTTCCTCTTGTCTTTAGTTCAAACATTATCATTTGTTTCCTTCAAGATTGTTGCTGCAAAAAGTGACTCCATTAGCCCTAAAGACACTGGTTTATACCTTGTACTTGATTGATTGATGAAAACAACCCTTAAACCTTGTACCCCAAGCTCTTTGCTAACTATTACTAACCTTAGATTAGACTAATTTACTAACATTCTTGTTGTTGTTACAAAAGTAAGTTACAGCCATATATTACAGCAATAAAAGCTCCTAAAAGCAAGTGTTAAAGTTGATTATTGCATTGCCTTCTTAGCTTCTGACAAGTTCTAGCATATTGTTAATTCTAGGTTACCATTTTGGGTCATTTTGAAGCTTGTTTG
The DNA here is from genome assembly GCA_009831015.1 of Picea engelmannii. NCBI lineage: Eukaryota > Viridiplantae > Streptophyta > Pinopsida > Pinales > Pinaceae > Picea > Picea engelmannii. The sequence goes on along the minus strand of ML792240.1, from coordinate 176,402 downwards.
AGGCATAAATTGTGAAGCTATCATCATATATACATTGTTGTTATAAATTTCTGTTTGCTTCATCTTATATCAACTCATTGCTTTTATTGCAAGTCCAAGGTTTTACGAAGCACTAATATCAATTGTTACCTGCAAAGAGTATTTTCTTGTTGTCTTATTCTGGGCAGGTACACTTAAGCATATCTTTGCTTCATATTATTAAACCTTTGGGACTTTCTAATCAGCGTGACTTAAGAGAGGAGAAGAACTTTCTCGATACTATAACCTTTGTCTTCTCAAACCCCTAGGTCACCGGGGACGTCTCCCCTGGGATTTCACCCCTAAAGAGAAAGAGGTGTATTATTTAGGTGGCAGTGATAGGACAACCTCTTGTTACGCCAATTTATTGTTCACTTGCCTTTGACTTTTGGGCAAGTACAAATTGTGCGATAACATGGTTTATGCAGAAATCCTAATTCTAAGGCAGTTGCAATACTGAAAACTGGATTTTTGGAGAGGGTGTGTTGAGGCTAGCCACTTCTTATAAACTGTGAATTGGTCTCTTTCAAGCCTATTTAGATACCATGTTGAAATTTTACTTATACAGCTAGCAATTACAATTTTTCTTTATTATTATAATCATTTAGCACATTAGTTGAATAAATAAGATCATTGAAAGAGAGGGAATCACAGAAACAATAGAGACACACAGACTATCCTGGTAAACCCTCATGGGGGAGAAAACCCAGCAAAAACTTCCTCAATATAGATAGACCAAAGACCGAACAGAAGATCCTCCTCTACTCCTTCACTAGGAAGAGTAGCACACCACTTAACCAAGAAATACCAAGACATAAACCAAGAACCCTCCTTGACGTCACCCCCAGTTGCAGCAACTACTCCTCCAAGACTTGCGCACTGCGGGAGTTGAGTAGTGAGTGTCCAAATGAGGCACTGGCCTCTCTTATAAACAGTGGTTTGGCCGACCTATAATTAGGTCTGGGCCAACCTATCACTTTACCCTCTTAATTTATGTTTAATTGTCAAGACACAATAGGGTCGACTTTTACTAAGGCACAATAGGGCCTAATTAAATATAATATAATAATATTATTCAACCCTCTCTCAGGTAGAATATTCTTCGAAGTTACAATAGTTCAACACTTGGCATCTCACCAAGAGTCTCCCCCTCTTGGCATCTCACCAATAGTATCTGGATCTTGGCATCTCACCAAGATCCTCAACTTGGCCTCTCACCAAGTGACTTCCACCTGAAGTGGAACCTGAATTTGATCTGCTAGTCTCCATAGCCAAGTGAGGCTCAAGCCTTTGTGGTGCCCTGCTCCTCCTCATCAATCTTTAATGCTCTGAAGCCCATGCACCAACGCTCTGTCTACTAGGAAAGTCTGAAACTTAAGTTGTCCCGGGTGGACCAGTCACCCCTGAAGATGGTGTCCTCGAAAACTAAGTCTGAGCTCCCTTTGAATCCATACTCCAATAGGTCCTCCTCAACTCTATATCCCCCGGACCCCACCTATTGTTGGATGGTGAATCAACTGACAAACAACAACTAACGAACGCACACTCCCTCGCAAACTGAGCAGTGAACTCGTCCTCCTCTGTTGTCGCTACAGTACCATCCTGCTGCTTCTTCTTCTTCTTGGGACACTGTCCTGCATAGTGACCCATCTCTCCACAAGCAAAGCATCTCACTGTGCTCATGTCTCTCTCTTGCCCACCGCCACTCTATTGTGGTTTGGTCCCTCCCTTGGGACCCTGTCTAGCACCTTTGTCGGTCTTCTTCTTTCCCTTAGTCCACAGAGCAAGATCTTCATCACCCTTTCAAGTACGTTGCTATCTTGAAGATCCTGGGTTGCATCTCAGCTCCTCCTGTACAAAGTCATCCCAAAGTCTCTCCTAGGACGGCATGACCTCCCCGGCTACAATGCCTCATACAAATGAACCCCAAGGTTTGGAAAAGTTGTTCAAAGTTGTCCTCACCAAGAAGTCAGGATCCACAATCTCCCTAACTGTGGCTAACTCGTCTCGAATATGTGTAAATCTGTCAAGGTATGATGTGACCATCTCAGAATCTAGCATCTGAATGCTCATGAGCTTGTCCTGCAGAACCATCTTCTAGTTCTGGTTTGGACTCTGGTAAAGCTTGCACAATGAGGCCCATATCTCAAAAGCATAGTATTTCCCAGTTAGATGAGGTATGATGTGGTCCCTCACCACATCACAAATAGTCCTCTTTGCCTTAATGTTCCTCTTCCTAAACTCTGCCACCAACAAGGGAGCAATGACAGGAGGAAGAACAATGGGAGCCTGAATTATATCCCATAGTTCAAGGTCCTCCATGACAAAGATGATCCTAGCCTTCCAAGGGGACCAATTGCTAGCTTCGTCTAGCCTATCCTCTGCACGCATCTGGGACACTGACATGGTTGTCCACTAAATCTCACACTGATGCTAAAACTACACAAGAGAACTGCCTCACTCCTGTCAACAGAGGTGTGAAAAGAGGCAGTCAAACTACAACCTCACTCCTGACAAAACAGGTGTGAAAAGAGGTTGTCCAAATCAGCCTCACTCATGTCCACACAGGTGAGATAAGAAGCTGAAAACAAAAGTCCACAACAGTCCTACAAGTTGTCCAACAAATCTGCCCACAAGCTGTCCACTAACTTTGCCAACAAGCTATCCAAAAATCTGCCAACAAGCTGTCAGAAAACTGAATGCTCTAGAAATCAACAAGTCTTTGCCACCGAGGGCTCTGATACCATGAAGAAAATTGAGGTACCATGAGGCTGCCAACTAAGGTCTGTCTTTGACCTTGAGTTTGGCTCTAAGTTCAATCTTCCAACTGTCCTTTGCTGTTGTTTTATGACAGCAAACAGTCAAGTAACTTTTTGCTCCTAATTTTTATGGTTAAGTGTTCTTTTGAGGTGCCCTTGCAAGTGTTTTCATACCAATGGTTAGCACATGCAATAATACTCCAAACAAATAACAATCCTCGGATCTTTACAACTCTAAAATGCTGATCTACACATCTAAGCATGCATGAAATTGGACACAGGTATTTTTGGTCAACATGACCCTAGATAAAACACCCCGGGGAAAACCAGTTTAGGATTAAAGTATATATAAGTGGTGTCTAAACCATGAGATACAACAAAGAGACAATGGAAACCTGATGGAACCTGATACAATAGAAACTCCTCTCAAGATGCTTTGGAGTTCCAAGAAGAGAAATGCACCCTCCTTGGTGTGCCCTCTTCCCTTGTTGCTCTATCCCACTAAAACAATGCGCCCTTGACCTCAAGACCTCAGATGAAGAAACCCTTGCACAGAAACAACCAATTGTGTGCTACCTCTCCATTGAAACTGACAGATCTATGATCGTCCAACCGTAGTTAGTGCCTGCTATGTGTGCACACTCCTCCACAAGTGCGCCCGCCTCCAAGCAAGAACAACCACCACAAAATAAAGAGGGTTTAAGCCTCCATGAGCCCTCCATGGAAGGAGGCGCCCAAGATTCCCTCACATACAAGTGAATGAGCCTCCCTTTGCCCCTTGTGCCCTCCTTGAACCTCCATAAGGAAACCTAAAACATGGATGGCTAGGATCATCCCAAGCCATCCCTAATCAATGGTTGAGATCTCTCCAAAAGAATCTCAACTCAAAATCCACTTTGGGTTAAGTTCCCTAAGTTCACTTTATGTCTCCTAATTCACCCACAAAGTGAATTAATAGTCACTTTAGGCTAAAATGACCAAATTTCACTTTTGACTTAAATCTCCTAAGTCAAAGTGAAATTAGACATAAAGTACATGGCACAATGATACAAACATCTCCCTCTTGTGGTTAGAGGCCCAAAACCACAAGGGGGGAACTTTCCAAGGTACYCAAATCTCAACGGTTTTGCTTGATTTAGCCCTTGCTTGTGTGCTGGTTTGTAAAATCTAAAAGGGCATTTAATTTTGACTTAGATCTGAATATATCATTGAAAAAATTCATAAAAATCAGGTTGAAAATCATTCTTGTTGAGTTAGAAGCATATCGTTGACATTTTCTAGCCTATAAACCTAGTCAATTTGCTCAAATTGCATTTCTTTCTTTGATTATCTCAATTTGCTAGTTCAAGGTCTTAGTTTATCATTGTTTGCATCTTGGAAAGAAAGCTTTGGGATAATCTAATTCAAATCTGAAATTTATGCATTAAACATCACTAAAACAGATTTGGAATTGGTCATTTGTTTCTTAGATGCAAGTTGGTTGACATTCATTGCATAATTCTAAGTTTACTTGCATTATCTTGCCCTTGTGTTGTGATAATCAATTGATCTTTAAGGCTAACTGAAATATGATTTAAGTTGTGAACCTAAAGTGTTAATCATAAACATTACATCAAATAATCGAATTAAGCTCTCTCTTACTCGCACTTCATACTACTACACATTGAGCTTAGTCGATCATAGGGATGACCCCCTTGACTAGGTCCATCCATAATCTAAAGTGAGAAAGGAAAAGCCATTGAGGTGACAGAGGTGGCTTGCCTAAGTTTCCCTTGGGGTCTCATCCTTGTGCTTAGGACTATTACACCTAGTGAGAACCTGGGAGGTAACAAGACCTAAAGTAGCACTTCATTCCGATGTATGTGTAAAGTTCTAAATCTCATCTTTGTAACACATATGAGAACACCTAGGTAACCAATGTCAACACCTGCAACATCTAGAAATTGAAGTGCACTCATGGTGCAACAACCATCTACCAGTCTAACTCGATAACCAACCGTAACAACCACAAGTCACTATGTGACTGCATTATATATAAGATTTATTGTGACCTCTACTCCTAAAGAAAACATGATGAAAACCAAGTAATTCGGGGCACCATTGATCCAAGAAAGAACTTCACCAATCCCCTTCATTTGTAAGCTTATGATGAACAAAATGACCTTACATATAGGCTCACCCTCTCTAGCTATTTGTCTAATGACATTTTCTTGTAAGGTTTGTGGTTGACCTCAAATATTACAAATTCACAACCTAGGATTGCTACATTAATGGCAAGTGCACATATATCATTGTTTAGTGATATTACAATTACCACATTTGGCATCGCTACATAACTTCAAGTTGCATATAAATAGGCCACTCCCTTGCCTCATTTGTTCTTCTCAAATGCTCTTTAGATTACACTCTATGCTCTAAAGCTCATGTAGATTTGTTTTGTACAATAGCTCTCGTTTGTTCTAGTTTTTTTATTGGTTTTTGTTTCCATAATCCTCGTTCAAGGAGGTGATATAATTGTTGTTCATAGCATTCACTCGCTAGCATTGTTTGGAAGAGATTTGACTTGCTGCCCTTTACCCATTTCCTTTCCCTCTCCTAGGGTTAGTTGGCATCCTAGGCCAGAACATAGTCTTCATACCTCTTCCAGCTATGTTAGGTTCACCTATTTCTTCCGTAGGTTGCTCAAGCATACCTATAGATTGGAAGCATATCTTTCGAGTATTTGATAAACAATTGCACATGTTAGAAAAATTGATTATCATCTTCACATAATTAGTTGACTCCAACATTGGCTAATGCGTGATTGACTCAAAAATATGCTCTGCATTTCATGATCTTTGGATAAAACCCATGAGATTAAAATAGGAAAAAAATTACAGGTCAAATTTACATGTATTATCTCCTAGGGGAGTCATCCACTTTCCCATGACATTGTCAA
>ML792240.1:145264-167127 GCA_009831015.1 Picea engelmannii | reverse complement strand
GAAAACTTAAAGATGCAGACACCACAGAATCTAGCAAATCAACAGAAGATCATGATTGTAGGGGTTCATAAGACAATTAAGCTCTCACAGTGGGGCAGTCCCATGTCCTTTATCATGTCGTTGCAGGTCAGTGTGACATTCAGTAGTGTATCAGTTCAAAGCGATGATATGAAAGAGATTTACCCCTTGGGGTGTAAAGAAAATATGTTATAAGATTGTTTACATCTCTGACAACCAACAGGATAGACAATCCCAACAATATATTGGTGAGTTCGACAGGGTTCTAATATCTATTAAATTCGAGGTAGGTGATTCAAATGAAATGCTTAAGCTAATTTTAATTGCAAGGTTATTTACTGATCATCAGAAGGAAATGGATCTTCTTAAGATTGCATCCATGGAGCAAGGAATCCAATTTACATTAAAGATTGAGGCAAATTTTCAGTAGCAAGCAGAAAAGAAATTTTCTACTTCCTCTTCTAAATTCTCTGCTTCCTCTTCCTCTCCTACCCCAACTGAGAAGAATGGAAAAAGAGAAAATGGTACCAACCCAAGACTCGGGACAAGGGACTGAGAAAGCAATGTTGATATCACAAGAGTTATGATTATTCAGATAAGAGTGTCTCAAACAAAAGGCCAATAAAGCCTGGGCATTAATCATAGAGTAGTAGCCCGAGAAGAAGAAGAAGATAAGGTAATTGTAATCTCTAATCCTAGCACTTTTAATCTTCAAATGGAGGTCATGCTATGGATTGTTTTGCCTCTAATAGAGTAGCTCTCTTCACATACAATTGCTAGATTAAAGATTAATTAGCTAACTTAATCATATATACTGTCTAAAAAAAGAATCTTATTTCAAAATAAGTTCAAGTCTCTCAAACTTCACTGAGTTGGGAATAGTGGTCAGCCTACTTTTGTGGATCATAAGTGGTGTGTTACTTTCACTATTCTGCCTTTCATTGATAAGGTTGAATGTGGTGTTGTCTATATGGATTGTTGTAATTCTCCCTCATATCAATTTGCTTACAAGGCTATTTAGAATGGCCACCACAAAAATATAAAATCTGCACTAGGACAATAAGGTGTACAAATTCACATCTTCAACACTCAAATCACATATTTTTGACAGAAAGGCAGTCTAGTAGAATAATCTTACACTTATACCCCAAGGGGATGCTCCATAAGATTAATCTTTATGGAGCATCCCCTTGGAGTATGTTTCTCGAAGTACTTTCAGAAAAGAAATTGAAGAAACAAGATTAACGTGCAGAGTGAAGAATTGGACACCGGAGAGCCTTTCAGCAACTCAAGGCTTTGTTATACATCATTGTTAAAATTAGGCAGCTGCAAGAGCCATTCTCCAGGAGGATGGCAAAGACCCTAGCTGAGATCTAGGGTCCCCAGTACACTCCTGGGGTTCTTGGTCTGGGACCAAGCAATTAAATCCATGGCAAAAGACCCTAGTGAGGGCCCCCAGTGTATTGTTGGGGTTCTTGGTCAAGGACCAAGCAGTTTGATGATGTAAGTCCCTAGATGTGTTCTAGGGCCCCTGGATGTGTTCCAAGGAATCCTTGCTCGGTGCTTGGATTGATCCTTGGTTGTGTGCCTTGGTGGATAAGACCCTAGTGGTGATCTAGGGTCCCCAAATGTGTTATGGGGTATCCTGGTCTGGGACCAGGCAATTTCTTGGTTAAGTACCAAGCAGAGATAATGTGTGATCTTCTTCTCTCCCGGGATGGTCCATGAGACCTAGGAGCAGTGAAAAAGGACATGATCACATCATTGACCTTCCTCTTATGCTGGAATGATAAAATCTTATAAGTTATCAAGAAACTTATGTGGACATCTTGCCATTGAAGAAGAACCCCACTTTGACTTTGTCTTGTTATTAATGTTTATGTATTTTTGGTCTTTGCTAGCCACCTTGACTTGTTGACTTTCTAATTAATATTTTATGAATTAAAATATTAATTATTTAAATTGTTTATTTTTATTAGGGTTTATTTTAACCCTAAAGATAGGGTTAATTTAGTTAACCCTAACCTACTACCTAAACTATAAAAAGAAACCTCTCCCCCTCGCTCACACACTCACTCATTCTTATTCCTCTAAAACTATTCTTGGTCTGAAATTTGTTGCGGCTCTCTTGTTCTGATTGATATTGTGGTGCGGCCTCCTTTGGATCAGTTTTTCTCTTGTTGTGTAAGGTGCGGCCTCCTTGGTTCTGGTTTTTGCTGCAGCCCCTCCTTGTTTCAGTTATGGTGCGGCCTCCTTGGATCCCTTGTTCTCTTGTTGTCTAGTGGTGCGGCCCTTTTGGACAGTCCTCTTGCTGTCTAGTGGTGTGGCCTCTCTCCTTGGTTGCTGGTTTATTGCTGCGGCTTCCTCCTTGGTCTGGTTTAGAGGTGTAGCTATCTTCTTGGACGGCCCTCTTGCTGATTTAGGACTGCGGCCCCCTCCTCTCCAGCCTGCCGCCACCTTCTTTGCTGGTGTCTTTCCTCCTTATGCTGCTGTTGGTGCCACCTGTTGCTGCCGCTGTGTCTTTTCTAGTCTGCTGCTGATATCTTTGTGCTGCCACTGTAACTTGTGCATGGTACCTAGTCTACAGCCTTTAGGGTTTGTTGAGACAGCCCTAAATCTTCTACCAATTTCTGCCTATTGCTGTAGCAGTCCCTCTTCTTGGACAGAATTTTGTTAGGGCTGCTAGTGGCTTCTTTTCAGCCTCTAGTTTGGACAGTTGTCTTTGATTCAGCCCTGTACTTGATGAGTGGTATGTTGATTGGTTTTCTGTTATCTACCTAAAGTTCTTCTTGGCAAAACTGTCCACAAAGATCATGATGAGATCTACCCCTGAGGGTTTGATCCATGACCATTATAGCTTTTTCTGAACATACAGAAAAGAGGACAACAGCAAGCTAAGCAGGTAAATCTTTTCCTTGTCTTTTTGCTAATGTAATGTTCAGATATGTTCTTTGTTTGTGTTCAGTTAATGTTCAGATAATGTTCAGATCTTGTTTTAATGTTCAGATCCATTGTATTATTTCTGTTATTTGTTTACCTCAGAATTTTTTGAATATATTATTGATCTAAAACTACTGTAGTAAATAAAATAAAAAATTAAAGGATATTTCTGTTTCTAGTTTGCCCTTGAATTTCTAACAATCATTGATTACTCTTCCTAGCATACAACAAGCCATTTCGATAAGCGTTGCTCTTGAGAAGGGTGGACGTACATTGGTTTACCATTCTGAGGCTGCTCTTCAACATGATATATAGTTCAACATTTGTAGGTTGGCTCTAATTTTATATGTTGATGTGTAAACAATTTATAAATTATTAATCTATTCTTTATACTTAGCATTAATATCATTCATATGACCATAATGTAAATGTAGTATTAAGGTATAATAATGCATTGATTCATTATATGTTATACATTATTAATGTATAATTGATAACATAATATTAATAAAAATGTTATATTCACAAAAAGCCCCATACAAAAGTTAAAACCGATCTAGACATCCTGCCTACCAATCACCAGCCACTGCTACTCACCCTAAAGAGCTGCGCCGATTCCTGCACAGGTACTTGTAATCATTTCCTTTGTTCTGTCTTGGCCCTTAAGCTATCACCACACTTTGAAGATTAGGAATCCTACAGTGGCAGGCATGGAGATAGGGCCATCATAGGCAGATATGCACAACTAAGAAAAGGCATCGCAACACTTCAGTTGCATTGGTGATCTCTCAACCAGACTGCAACTGAAGCGACCAAATTTCTAGAAGCCAGGTTAAGGCAACTGAAGTGACCAATCTTCTAGAAGAAATGTACGGAATAATGGTGAAATTTGCCTACAGGGTCCACAATCTGGGTTATTGAATAAATACTTTCAGATAACTTATAATCTTTCTCTGAGTTCTCACTAGTGCCCTATCTCCCTCCAGACAAACTTCCAATCAGTGAACCAGTGCATCATCAATAATCAGCGCACCTCATCTCAAACCCAAAGCTGAAAGATTGCAAGTCTATTATCCATCTCTGCTCTTATAAATACAGCCAACAGACAAAGTATGAATTTTGACATAACCTCTCCAGCTGTTATAAAGGCAGAAGTATAACTAATTAAACCAGTTTCAAATAAATGCCAAAATGAGTCTCACATCATATCAGGGTCTGTTATTATATATGGTAAGTACTAAAATAATGGAAAATGCTGTTTATTATTGGTTGGCCAGTTATGGTAAAAGTTCATAAGATTTAAAATTTGGTCTGTTATTATGTACGGTAAGTACTGAAAGAATGGAAAATGTTGTTTATCATTGGTTGGCTAGTTTTGGTAGGAGTTCATGGGATCAAATTTTAAAATTCTTGACATTGTACCTTTTGAAATCACTTAAAATCCCAAAATAAATCCAGTCATTTCCATAATTTCCTGGGACACCACCCCTTTGCTTAGATCACTTATAAACTGATTTTCTCCAGTGTAGTGTGTTGACCACCTATTTCGACTAGGGGGTCAACTCCATGTGCCATGAAGATATGCACCTGATGGTGCAACAAAGTTTGAAGACTCTTTGGTTCTACGAGGCAATTTTGGCCTCGGCACGTCTTTTTGTAATTGGAATTTCCGCTCCCCTGCATGGGATAATAATGTAATGGGTCTGCATGGATCATACTGTAGGTTGGTTGCCTAGGACTTTATCATTAGGGAAGTACTTTCATCGAGTGTTTTTTTTCCTCAAGTAATTAATTTGGCCTAACCAGCCTTTTTAATTACCCTTGAGTTTTTCACTCCCAAAATAATCCTCCAAAGTGGTGAAAGGCGTTCTAATGATCGAGCCCTATGGGTGACTAGGGTCTAGGAATATTTTAAATGACCATGCTAGACATCTCCTAGAGTCTTGCGAAATTCCGTCGAGTCTAAGTTATTTCTTTTAATTTTTTAAAATTACCCAATTAATAGATATTTTATTTATTTTGATGTAAAAATGTAAAAACTAGGTCCTTGGGATTTTTTATAGGGGTATTTGTGCTCAAAAGAAATGGAATGAGACCCCCTACACCCTTGGACCAAGTTTCAACTCAATTCGACAAGTTTTGCTAGGTGTTTGTCCATGAGGAGTCCAAGTCAATGTAAAACAACAATTTAATTGCTTAATTTGACAAAGTCAAAAATATTAGATATCATTTTTGGGATTAACTACGTAGAGTAAGTCATTAATCTATGACCCATATCCATGAGTATTAGTCGCAACTGACCAATAATTCTCATGATTGAATAGTCCACTTAGCACTCATTGCATCGGGTGATGCTCACAGAGGTGGAGAAGTGGGATTGAAACCAACGAAATTAATCGCATAGCGTCAATCATCACTTCCGGTGCTTGCACCCGATAACCAGGACTTCCCAGATGGTCACCCATCCCAAGACGTCTCTAGCTCAAGCGCACTTAACTATGGAGTTTTCCCCACAATCAAGCCCACTTAGCTTGCTACCCCATTTGCAAAACCTTAGCAAGTATTGTGCCTTATGAACTATCTTGTTAGAGCTCCCTTCACTCTTATTATTTAAGCATAGAGGGGCTTCCACAGTGAAACATATTAAATATCATTTTTGGGATTAACTGCGTAGAGTAAGTCATTAATCTATGACCCATATCCATGAGTATTAGTCGCAACTGACCAATAATTCTCATGATTGAATAGTCCACTTAGCACTCATTGCATCGGGTGATGCTCATAGGGGTGAAGAAGTGGGATTGAAACCAGCGAAATTAATCGCATAGCGTCAATCATCACTTCTGGGGCTTGCATCCGGTAACCAGGACTTCCCGGGTGGTCACCCATCCCAAGACGCCTCTGGCTCAAGCACGCTTAACTGTGGAGTTTTCCCCACAATCAAGCCCACTTAGCTTGCTACCCCATTTGCAAAACCTTAGCAAGTATTGTGCCTTATGAACTATCTTGTTAGAGCTCCCTTCACTCTGATTATTTAAGCATAGAGGGGTTTTCGCAGTGAAACATATTAGATATCATTTTTGGGATTAACTGCGTAGAGCAAATCATCAATCTATGACCCATATCCATGAGTATTAGTTGCAACTGACCAATAATTCTCATGATTGAATAGTCCACTTAGCACTCATTGCATCGGGTGATGCTCACAGGGGTGAAAAAGTGGGATTGAAACCAGCGAAATTAATCACATAGCATCAATCATCACTTTCGGGGCTGCAACCGGTAACCAGGACTCCCGGGTGGTCACCCATCCCAAGACGCCTCTGGCTCAAGCATGCTTAACTGTGGAGTTTTCCCCACAATCAAGCCCACTTAGCTTGCTACCCCATTTGCAAAACCTTAGCAAGTATTGTGCCTTATGAACTATCTTGTTAGAGCTCCCTTCACTCTTATTATTTAAGCATAAAGGGGCTTCCACAGTGAAAACTACATAGAGTAAGTCATTAATCTATGACCCATATCCATGAGTATTAGTCACAACTGACCAATAATTCTCATGATTGAATAGTCCACTTAGCACTCATTGCATCGGGTGATGCTCACAAGGGTGAAGAAGTGGGATTGAAATCAATGAAATTAATCGCATAGCATCAATCATCACTTTCGGGGCTTGCATATCTAATATGTTTCACTGCAGAAGCCCGTCTATGCTTAAATAATATGAGTGAAGGGAGCTCTAACAAGATAGTTCATAAGGCACAATACTTGCTAAGGTTTTACAAATGGGGTAGCAAGCTAAATGGGCTTGATTGTGGGGAAAACTCCACAATTAAGCGCGCTTGAGCCAGAGGCGTCTTGGGATGGGTTACCACCTGGGAAGTCCTGGTTACCGGGTGCAAGTCTCAGAAGTGATGATTGACGCTATGTGATTAATTTCACTGGTTTCAATCCCACTTCTTCACCCCTATGAGCATCACCCGATGCAATGAGTGCTAAGTGGACTATTCAATCATGAGAATTATTGGTCAGTTGCGACTAATACTCATGGATATGGGTCATAGATTAATGACTTACTCTATGCAGTTAATCCCAAAAATGATATCTAATATGTTTCACCGTGGAAGCCCCTCTATGCTTAAATAATAAGAGTGAAGGGAGCTCTAACAAGATAGTTCATAAGGCACAATTCTTGCTAAGGTTTTGCAAATGGGGTAGCAAGCTAAGTGGGCTTGATTGTGGAAAACTCCACAGTTAAGCGCGCTTGAGCCAGAGGCGTCTTGGGATGGGTGACCACTCGAGAAGTCCTTCTTACCGGGTGCAATCCCCAGAAGTGATGATTGACACTATGCGATTAATTTCGTTGGTTTCAGTCCCACTTCTTCACCCCTGTGAGCATCACCCGATGCAATGAGTGCTAAGTGGACTATTCAATCATGAGAATTATTGGTCAGTTGCGACTAATACTCATGGATATGGGTCATAGATTAATGACTTACTCTACGTAGTCAATCCCAAAAATGATATCTAATATGTTTCACTGCGGAAGCCCCTCTATGCTTAAAGTCAAAAATATCAAATAATTGGAAAATGAGCAAATTGGTGAGAGAGAGTGGGAGAAGATGTCTAAACCTTTTCCTAAGCTACCCAAATCCCTTTCCTAACTTTATTTCACCCCTTTCACTTAGCCATCACCTCATTAAGTCATCCCCCCTAGGGAAGTTGCGTCGCCCTTGTCTAATTTAATGTTGGACAAAGTTAAAAAAGGTGCCAACTCATCCTCCACTCATGTACCAAAACCCTAAAAGCTTCAAAACCCTAAAAAGTGTGCCCCCCTCCTTGAGATGCTCAATGATGCTTGGTGAGTGACACTTGAAAAGCATCGAAGAGGGCTAACTCTTGCCTCCCAAGTATAAATAAAGGCCCTCCCCTCCTCATTTCTCATCTATTCTTTGCCTACTGTTATTATGCTCAAATTTCTCCCATCTCTCCCATTCTCTTCTCTTTCTCATTTTTGCTCTAGTTTTTGGAGAGAAGCTTGATGCAAGTATTTGCAGCAACCTTCTACTATTCAATAAAGAAATCTTTGGAGGAGAAGTGATGTGTTAAGATTTTTCTTGGTGCATCTTTGATTGGAAGTGATATTGCTTGGTTTTTTTCATTTGTGTATGCATTTTTTTCAAATCTAGAGTAGAGATCCCAAGCAAAATAGTTTATTTGGGTAGAGATTTATAATAGTATTATTGTAGATCTAAGTGAGTAGTTTATGAATTTACAAAGTATTTTGTATTCTCTTGTAGATCTACTCACCCTTTGCTCTATTTTTGTAGTTTGCGCGCAAATATTTGCAGGTCACTTCATGGGTTTGAAAGGCTTGTTTCAAATTTAGAAACTTGCCTTTCTCATCCAATCTGAGCCTCTAAATTTTCTGCACTTTATTTTTGTTCATTTTCATAAGTTTTTTGAGCATTCTAACCCTTAGAATAGGTCATTTAAATTATTGTTACTTGCTGATTTTTTCTGCAGGATTTTTTTGTTATTACTAACAGAAAATTTTCGAGTTTTTGTCACATTTTACAACATTTCCAGCAAGCTTTTGTTTCCTGGTTTTTTGCAGGTTAGTGACATAAAGGAGGATCTACAGCCCGTTTGTGGCATCGACAAGTCAAAGAACAACCTCCCAAGTTGGGGTAACTGTTACTCATTTTCTTTCTATCCTCTATTCATTGTAACCAAGCCCAAAGAGAGTCTCTTGGGCTTGCACTTCTCTAAGTTTTGTAAATTTCTGCAAGTTGTTTTTCATTTTTGCCTACACCTAGCATAGAGTTTGGCCAAGCCAACCATGCTAAATCGTATGGCTAGAAATTAGTATTTTATTTCAGCATTATCTTTTTTTTAAGTTTGTCCCACTTGTCCTTAAGACAAGGTTGTGTGGCTAGGATCCATTTTTTTTTCCAAGTCATTTATTTTTCACCCACTTGAGCACAAATCGGTAGGCTTTGTCCTCCACCTTGTGCATTTGTTGTGGTTGCAAGTAGATTAGATTTACTTTCAAATCTTTACTTCTTACTTGTTTACCTACACCTAGCATAGTGTTTGGCCAAGCCAACCATGCTAAATCGTAAGGATTGGTAAATAATTGATGCTATCTTGCTTCTATTGCTTATGTTCATGTGATTATCTTTAGATCTTAGAAGTTTATCATCTTTATTTGCTTAAGCCCATGGAGGCATAGTATATTCACTTGTATATCCTCTTTAGCATTCCATTTCCTTTCAAGCATTTACTTTGCTTTCAAGTTCTTGTTATTTACATTTCCTTCAAGGAAGTTACTCTTTCTTTCAAGTTATTGCAATTACTTGTACATTCAAGCACTTTTACTTTCTTGCAATTTACTTTCAAGCACTTTTTATTTCAAGCACTCAACTTAACGTAATCAATTTTTAAGGTTCAATTAACCTTAGATCCTTAGGGGTTTCAATTAAACTAGTTTAACTAGAGCAGCTACAACTGTCCAAACTTTGCCATCAAAAAGGTATCTTGTGGAGGCGGCAGGGGGTGCTAGATCAGGGATGGTCTCACGGCACTAGGTGTCCCCTTTGTTGAGCACCCTTGTTTCCCGGATTGACCTGTGGAGCTAGGGTAAGGCCTTGTTTGCCTTACTTATTGAGCACCCAGCAGTATTTTTGGTATAAGCGGGGAGAGTTTTAGGGAAGTCGCATAGTTTAGGATTCACTTTCAATTAATCAACCTAACTAATCCTAAAATCTATCCACAATTAACCTTGGCTTAACTTCATAATCTACTTTTATTGTTCATGCTCTCTAATTCATGCAAGCATTTCAATTTCAAGTTATTTGCATGCATTTTTATTGAGCACTTATGGATGGTTAACTAGTGAACTTAGAAGTTGCGCATATTTTGCCCGTGGAGACTTTGTACATGCTTTATCTTTATCCATCTTGAGTTGTGCACTTTTACCCTTGGTGGCTCTTTTGATTGGTCTTTCATCTATTTTGGAGTTGAACATTAGAGCCATTGAATAACCCCTTGAAGTTGCGCACCTTGTGGGGGCACTTCATTGTTTGGGTTTGTTGAATTGTTGTGTTGTGGTGAATGTTGTCTTGAGTGATCTTTTCCTTCCCTGCACAATCAAATCAAGTTAGTCCATTATTGCTTCAAGTTAGATCTAGTTAGTGCTTGTTTCTTTCTTTGTCAATAGTTGTATATTGTTGTATCTTTAAGCTATTCTTTGCATTCTAACTTGTGTAGATAGTTGCTTTATTTCATTGTATCTAATTCCATTGTAGAAGTTTTGTAAAAGTAATTCTTTTGTATCTAATTGTAAACTTTGTAAAGTCTTTCTTTCTAATCCCTTGTTGTAACCATAGTTGACCCCTTTGCCCAACCTTAGGCACTAGTCTTAGTTGTCTTAGGGAAAGGCTTGACTTTGCATTGAAAGTTTTGCACTTGCATTGCTTGCCTCTCATATAGGATAGATTCCCCCAAACCTTTAACAATTAAAATTAACTCCTAGAATTAATCCTTTAACTCACATAGTAACTAGGGTCTACCCCCCATGGTTTCCCTAGGAGTAAGCCTAGACGGAAGAAGTTCAAGTCAAGGTGACAGTGGGCTTGAACTTAGGCATTGTGCCTCCAAGGACACACTAAACAGATAGGACTTAGTCCATGTTTGTAAGTGTGTATAAGGACGGCAACATAGTGTTAGCCTGTTGACAAAATTTACGCTCCATTATTCACCAATGATTCAGTACAATATATACCAGCATGTTTTCAACAAAATTGGATGAAAAAGACCACTAACAGAGCAGAAATGTACTTTCAACTTTCAAGTAGATTGCATCAAGTATCAGAATTGTTTTTGCAGTACATTTTCCTCTTCTTTGCCCACAGCTCATGTATCACCTAGGGAATTGGTCATGTTGAATCTAACCAAGATTCACTTTGGAAAATATATAAAATTGTGTAGAAACTTGTTTCCTTTACAACCATGAATCTTCTTGAAAAGAAACCTAAAAAAAAAAAAATCATCTTTTAAACTCTAAAGTAACCCCCTCCCTGTAGCCCTATTGTGGCAAAGGTAACAGCGATTAACCCCTTTGTTCTAAATCCCCATTTATCATCTTGAAAATGAGCAAAAAAATCCCAAAAATTCAAAAAGTCCCTTGCCCCAGCCAATATTTTGAGGATATATCGCGATATTTTTAAATATCACAATATTTTCATACCCCTCAAAATATGACGATTTTTTCCGCTGATAGTATTGTGAAGTTGAAAAACTCACATAATATACTGTGAAATAACATCGATATTTGCAAGAACATGTCCAATTCCAGAAATGGTGTATAGACATCTAGAAGCAAAATAAGTAGCAGCTTACAAAATAGTAAATACCCTGTAGAGCTATGTTACCGGATCTGTGGGGTTGGGGGGCTGGATCCGATACGGATTCGGATCTGGATCCGTCGGGATCCGCCTAGGATCCGCTTGCTCTTAAAAATTAGTTAATACATTAGTGATAGTTCGTTGGTTATGGTGCGTACTTTTAAGGTGGTACCTTTTATTCATGGCTGCGGCGGAAACGGGCAGGAAAGGGACTCTCCTATCGCCTATTCCAAATACAATACATACGCATGGTTTATGTTATTTCGTGTGGTTGATGTTAATTTGCCCCTTTTACTTTAATTTGACTTTATGTTTATCCCTTTTTACTTTATGTTTATTATTAAATAATTTGCCCCGTTTACTTTATATTTATTATTAAATAATTTGCCCCTTTTACCTTTTACTTTATGTTTAGTCCTCTTTTAACTTTATGTTTATTATCAAATAAATTTACTTTATATTTATTATTAAATAATTTGCCCCTTTTACCTTTATGTTTAGTCCTTTTAACTTTATGTTTATTATTAAATAAATTGCCCCTTTTACTTTATGTTTAGAACCTTTATAATTTAACCTTGTTTATAATTAATCTTAAGAATGTTTATAATTATAAATATTAAGAATATTTATAATTTAATATGTATAAATAAAATTAATGCTTAATACTTATAAATACTACATTAATTCTAAGTTTATTAAACTTTTGTATTAATTATTTGATATAGTATTACACAATATAAATATACAAGTTAATAGTTATATATTGTAAAATTTATAATTTTTATTTTTAAAAATTATTAAAAATATATTTATATTGATTGTACTTGCCGTTTCCTGGCTGTATCCAGATCCTGGCTTTTCAAAAAACTGGCGGATCCGTATCCGGATCCGGATCCGGGTAACATAGCTGTAGAGGCAATGTGCATGCTTTAAAATTTTAGAGAATTTTCAAAGGTCAAAGAGTCCAGCAAAGTTGTACAAAATATAATACACACATGTCCACATACACACACTAGGGATGACTCTGTTTACAGTTTTCTAAGTTTGGAGTGCATGTTTCCAAGCATCAAATTCCCAAACAAGAAAATTTAAGAATGCTCCTTGACAACTTTGCATAGAATACAACAGTAAATAAAAAAATCAGTTATCACTATTTAATGCTGCCACATAAGTGGTAGATCTAAACATTTCGAAGAAAAAATATGTTTCCCCATGCATAATGCATTGCAAGTTAAAAACATCACCACAAACCCAATACAAAAGCCAGCAATTTATTTTAAAAATACTATACTACTGACCTTCATAAGTAATGCCATCATCATTGTCCACAAGAAGCATTTGCTGGGTATACATGGGCACTGTGGACCGTGCCACTAAAGGAACAGTTGGCTTCACAGAAGGGTCCACGGTCTTCTCCTGATACATTGATTATGTAAAACAGATCAGTGATCAGTCTCATTACACTGATGTCAATGAATATATACTGATAAAAAACAATTGAGGTTTTTGACAGAAAAGTACCCAAAGGGATAAAGTCTCAGGCAGTGTCCAGTAATTATAAATAAGGTACAGCTTCCACAGACAAGTGCCAAAAAAGACAAAGCTTTGTTCCTCTTCTCTAAATTTCATAAGAAAAAGCTCACTTCCACATAAAACAAGCCTTCAAAAAAATAAATACAGCATTTGCACATGAATTGCTTAATCACCATCAAAATTCAATAATGCTAGCTCCTTTTTTAACAGAAGCCAGTGCCAGTGAAATTACAGGAGAGAATATTAGCAAACTATAAAAGTATTAATAGAAGTACAATGTGAATTATCCAACCCTACAAAGTAACCTAAACATTAATAATGCAAAGCAATGGAAAAGAATTCTAAGTCAAAGGACCTTAGTTGAACCTAGGTGGTGGTGCGTACAATGCAATTTTTGCAATAAACAGATGAGTGAGGGAATAAACTGTTAAAAAAACCACCTAGCAAAAACAACAATGCTATGATGTAAAACCCTTGCCTAAATGTGCCTATAGGTGTTATCCATCAAGAAAATGTCAGCCAAAATGTCAATAAAAGTTAAAACTATAGAACTGGAGACTAAAATTGAGGGTTGAAGTTGGGCAGGGTTCATCTTCGAAGTTTTTTTTAAATTGCCAAGTTTTATGTTAACTTTTTCCAATGTGTGAGTCTTACTCTTGCTCTTTGACTTTGTTGATTCATTTCTGACTACAAGTCGTGTGACTGATATGAATAGCACAAACTCAGTTGGTCTACTTCCATTCAAAAATTGGATTTTTGCAATTAACTATGATAAACTTGAATATAAAAACATTTCAAACGCATCTTTAATTATAATTAAAAATAACATTTTCATTTTTTGGATGTTACCAAATGTTTGAACTTAGAAAAAAAATGTCTCGTGTAAACTGAACATTTGTCTTCCCAATAAAAGTCCAATATCTCAACTGTTACCATACCATTCAAGTCACTAATATAAAGGGAGCAATATTTATAAACAAAAAAGGGGTCGACATCAATATTGAAACAATGGAATCCTGATTCCTAATACTGCATACATGTATGTCTGTACACATTATAACTAGAAATGGGAATCTATAACATATTCATATATTTAGCACTTACGCAATAAAAATTGGCATCTGCTAGGAGATTATCAAAGAGGTGGCTGCTAATGAAGAAGTTGAAGAAAATCTAGCCCAAATTGCAAAACAAACTTGGAAGAAGTTGAGGAAACATCTAATGATGATGAAGTAAAGATGCATTGGAGCCCCTTTCCAAGAATAATAAAGATTAGCCAATGCCCTCAATTCTGCCTTGAACATGCACTAGTTCAAATCTTCAAGTGTGTGCTCTTAATCCTCATCTATATGGGAAATTTGTCAGCATTGTTTTGCCTTGGCAAGTCATCAACTACCAGATAATCAATTGACACTATCACCTTATTTCATTGCAACCATTTGATGACAAGTTTGAATCGAAGATTCCATGCGCCATAAAGGCAAGTGCCAGTATCTTTTTCCCTAATGAGTGGCATATGTACTATGCTATATAAATTACAAGAAGGTACCCTTGTTCCAACTATTCAAAGTAATATCAAACAAACATCCATGGAGTCCAAACAAAAAATAAAATCTTATTCTCTACTCACATAATAATTCTTTGCTCTTTGTCAATTGGTTTTAGCTCGGGTGGTTGGGAGGAATGATTGTTATCCTCCCCACCCAAGTTCAATTACTCCAAGCGACATGTTGAGCACTTAACAAGTATACTATTGTAATGGCTTTGAGCCCTGTTGTTGATCGCCTTGTGCCCTAAAGATTCTAGGGTTTAGCCTGGGTACCATCCTCAAAATGAGGGGAAGTACTCGAGGGTTTTCCCCAACCATTGTAACCTGGAAAAAAAATAACTCTTTGCTCTGGGTATGCTTGAAGGTGAAAGTGACTCAAGAGCGGAAGAGACATGAAGAACCTAAATACTATATTACCCATTCAATAAATAATCATAAATAAATATCGTATAATAATATTTACTTTTAATTTATAGTCATTATTTATAATATTGCATCACCTTTTTTATCACAAAATCAAGGTTTCTAGGGACTCAACCTCTAAGCAGGAAAAGTATCCCTACTTAGCACTTTTTTTTTCTAGAGGCCAATGCCTTGGACAACCCCCTGAGGCATGCTCAATGTTGATTCTCAAAGGCCTCTCAGTTACTTCAATGAGTGGGCATCCGTCTAATCCATCATCCCCACTTTTAGGTACTTCGTAAACATGCCAGGTCAGCTCCTGCCATCCAATAAAGAACTAAACCGGGCTTTCGAAACAAACATCTATACACAATATATCCAAGTCACTTGAATCCTACATCAATGGGGTCTCAGCCCCAAGATGGCCTTCTTTGCTAAGCACTTTCTTGAGCTAAGAGATGGTCTTATAATCCAACCTCCATACACACTCGAACACTAGATGTATGCCCTTAGGATCCCCTTGGTCAATTTTTGGTGGGCTTCCACAAACTCAAGATTGAGCCAAATCACCACCTCCCACAATCAGATAGGGTTTGCCAAGTATGTCACTTATAAGAGCCAAAGACAAAGGAGCATCTCATTTTCCAGTGCCTCCTTTACTATAAAATCATAGGGAGAGCACTCTTTCCATTTTTTTTCGCTACATCGACTAAAGATGGAATACCCTCTTCATGAGGGTAGTATTCAAACGTAGATCCCAATCTTAGCAAGCCCCATTCTAGGCAAAGATTCATGAGACTTCCAAATTCTAGATTGGTTCAACCTCGCATTACCTATGAATCTGTCCCTCTTCAAGGTCAACCAACTACTTGAGACCCATGAGGAGTTGTCGCTCTAAGACACAAGGCATACACTACCAACTTAGTAAACATACCAACTGTATGCGACTCTAGAGATGGATTCCCCTCATCGAATGCACCACTCCTTGAGCCCGCAAGAGCAAGAAGGATTCTATTAGGTGTTTTTACCCCACAACCTTGGATGTTAGGAAAATTGGACTTCCTCACACTTGCAATCCCCCCAAGATCATATAACAAGACCCTCTCAGCCTCGACCATTCCTTGGAGGATAGCATTCACTAATGCATTGGTCCCTTCATAGTTATTGACAACTCCGATGAGTACCCTATATCATGGTCCCCTCATTCATCCTCAACATCCACCTCTAGCGGAACTTGACATCCTCTTTGTATTGCATAGCAGCTTTATTACTCAATTGCTTATATTCAAGAAATTCATTAACTATATAAAGTACTAACCAGCAAGCAAGCTTGCATATGCATCGTTCTATTGTTGTCTTGTTCTCGGGCAGGTGATCTTATTGGTTATTACTTCCGTCTATATTTATTGGCTATAAGCCAAGACTTTCTGATTAGGTGGTAACTTGTGAGGGGGATCATTATCACTCAGCCTTGCTGAAACCTCTTGCCTTCTCAAAAACCCAAGTTACCGGGGACGTCTCCCCTGGGCTTTACCTCCCTAAATAGAAAGAACTTTCCCATCGAGGTGACAGTGGGTGGGATTGGTTCAGTTACGCCAGTTTGACCTCTTTTCATCCATCTACTTTTCTAAACTACAAACTATGCGATAACAGCTCCTAAATCCACTATCGAGGCATGGAAATATGTGAAGAGGGTAGGGGCAGATTGTATCTGTTAGTTATGTGGAAAACATTTCACTGGTACATTAACTAGAGCAGTGGATCACTTGCTTAGTATCTCTAATGGAAATGGAGGTGGTGTGGAAGGATGCCCAGCAATATCTAATTAGAAGAAAGATGCAGTGCAACGAGACTATGATAAATCAAAAGCAGAAAAAAGAAGAAACGAAATGAAGAGGCAACGACTTCTAAGGGAGACTGGCATGTCTTCTTCCCTCGGGAATCCTTCTTTCACCTCAAAATTCAGTGGATCAAGTTCCACCCAAACAAAAATAGGTGGAGCATCAACATTAAATGCATTCTGGAAACCTGTAGAGAAGCAACAAGTTGAGGACATTATTGTTGAGTTTGTTTATGCATGTGCAATTCCCTTTAATGTGGCCAGAAACCCATATTTTAAAAATGCATTCAAAAAGGTTGTTGATTTTGGCAAGGGGTGTGTTCCCCCTGGGTCCGAGGCTTTAAGGACCACGCTGCTAAAAAAAACAAAGGAAAGAGTGATGGAGAGGTTGGCTAATGTTAAACAGTCTTGGAAGTATACAGGTTGCACAATCTTGAGTGATGGTTGGTCAGATTTATGCCATCAACCATTGATTAATGTGCTTGTTTATTTCCCTCAAGGGGTATTTTTTTAAGGCAATTAAAACAATGGATCAAATGAAAACGGCTGAATATATTTTCAGAATTTTGGATGAAGCAATTCAAGAGGTTGGCGAGGAAAATGTTGTCCATGTTGTCAGGGATAATGCCTCAAATTGTGTCGGTGCAAGAAAG
The DNA here is from genome assembly GCA_009831015.1 of Picea engelmannii. Taxonomy (NCBI): domain Eukaryota; kingdom Viridiplantae; phylum Streptophyta; class Pinopsida; order Pinales; family Pinaceae; genus Picea; species Picea engelmannii. The sequence goes on along the minus strand of ML792240.1, from coordinate 149,787 downwards.
ATGCTTATGGAGAAGCATAAGACCATTTATTGGACCCCTTCTGCAGCTCATTGCTTGGATCTATTGCTACATGATTTAGCCAAATTTCCCTGGATAAATGAGACAATTCAAAGAGCAAGAGCAATTGTAAACTTTGCCATTAACCATCATCTCACATTGAGCATATATAGAAGAAATGCAACTAGAGAGTTGGTGAGGCCTTGTGAGACAAGGTTTGCCACATTTTACATTGCTCTAAAAAGAGTTGTTGAAGAAAAAACAAGCTTAAGAGCTATTTTCTGCAATGTTGAGTGGGAGAGATCTCACCTTTCAAGAGAAGAAAAGGGAAAGAATGTAGAAGAAATAATGCTAGGTAACAGCTTTTGGCAAACTGCTGAAAAAGTGTTAAAAATGTGTGGTCCAGTTGTTGATATGCTTCGGATGGTTGATGGTGACAAACCTTGTATGGGTTTTGTTTATGAAGGCATAGTTCGTTGCAAGGAAGCCATTGCAAGTGCTTTTGATAATATGGATGTTGATTACCAAGAGAATGGGAGGTAATTGATCGAAGATGGAAGATGATGCATAGTCATTTACACGCAGCAGCATGCTATTTGGACCCTAGATTATTTGGGGTATCAAGACATCAAGATGAAGAAGTCATGAGTGGACTTTACGAGGCCATTGACGATCTAAATCCAAATCCATCAATTGCAACTTTGGTTAGATCACAGCTCAGGGCATATAGGCTAAAAGAAGGGATATTTGGGACTAAAGCAGCGAAGTATGATAGGGTCGTAAGTGTTCCATCAGTATGGTGGGATTTTTATGGATTAGGGGCCCCGGAACTACAAAAGTTTGCAATTCATATATTGAGCCAAGGATCAAGTGCATCAACGTGTGAAAGGAATTGTAGTGCCTTCGACCATACTCACTCCAAGAAAAGAAACAGATTGTTATCTGGAAAATTAGAAGATCTTGTTTATGTTCGTAGCAACTTGCAGTTGGCCATAAATAATGTGGCTAAAGACTCCTCCAATGTTTCTACCCCATGTTTCAATCATATTCCAGATGCATTAGGAGATGAAGATGATCTTGACATTGAGAGTGATAGAGCTAGTACTGAATCTATTGGTGATCATGCTTCTAGTGGTCTCACTGCCCCGAGTGCTCTTGATGTTATATAGCTTTTTGATGTAACAAGTAGGCCACGAGAACATCGAGAATAAATCTTGTGTTCCTATTCTAGTTTTATTTTTGGATGCTCAACTATGCAAGACTTTTTAATCTTATGTTCATGTTTTTAAGTTATGTTTCTTGAACAAGTTTTTAAATTTTGAACAAAATGATGTGTTCTTGAAATACCTCTTTAATCATGTTAGCATGTTATTTTCATTTCTATCATGTGTTTAAACTTTAATTACATATATTTTTCATTTTTATCTTTATTCTATTCATGTATTTTTAAATTTTGTACTCTTTTGAATTTATTGCCGAATTTTATCATAGAAACATTCATTGTCGATTTTTTGTCGAATTTCAAGGTTTTCAAACTCGAATTTGAATTCGAACCAGGTGACTTAGGTTAGGAGAACCCTACCAAATATAGTACGCCTAAGAATAGGCACTGCTAAAAATAGAATCTCGTCGCATGTCAATGAAAGTGGGCTCATCGGATTCGGATTTTTGTAAGGAACCCGGATATGTACTCTAAACCATCATTTGGATTCTGAACCATGGAACTCCAACTGCTAAAAATAGTAAGTGCTCGCATGTCATCCAAAAAAGGCTCAGTGAAATTGTGAGCTCGCAAGGACTCTACATATATGATCAAAACTGCCATGCGGACCTTTGAAATTTGTTTCCTAAAAAGTAGGAAATCTGATAAGAATAACCATCTCTCTCTAATCCATGAAAATCTATGCAAACTCTGTCTTTGAAGCAAGAAACACCACTAAACCAGTCATATACCTGAACTCATACAGGAACCAACCTGACTCACGCAAAGTTATATCTGGGAAAACTATTTGAATGCCAACCAAATAAGACATGCTGGCTCTTGAAGATTTGTAAGTGATCAAATCGAGGGGTTAACAAGCCAGTTCCAATAACTATGTTCAACACAAGTAAAGTTTGGAAAGCTAATAGAGGTTTGGAGCTTGTGCTTGTGGAGATTGTGGTCCAATGAATATGCCCATTTCTATCATTGGCAAGTATCATTTATTTTATGTGTTTTCTTGAAAATATTTAACCAAAGATATGTTTTCTTCTTTCCTAGGGAAAATTCAAGTGCATTAAGTATCTTGAAGGAAATCAAGATGGCAATTGAAGAACAATGTTGCATAAATATAAGCATTCTACACTACATTGTTTAGAGCAGAAGCAGGAAACACCAATTTTCAAAAGCTTCTAGGAGTGAAGCATTTTTATATAATATTTGGATGCACATATATTCAAAAAAACGAGCAAAATGTCAAATGAGTTGCAGAAAACATCAAAATTTAGATTTCTTACTGTATAAATGATGATCATTAAAGCAGCAACCATTCAATACACATATAACATCAACCATCTAGCAGTTACAAATTATCACATTGTCATCAAATGATCACATCAACCTTTAAGCTCAACAGATAACATTTGTCATCAACAAACTGTAACAGATAACATCAACCATGAAATGAAACGGAGCATCATATTCATGACCAAAGAGTTGTAATAGGCAGTCAACAGTTCTAAGGTAGGTTCAAACTTCAAACTTCAAAGTCAAACTTCAAATTTAAACTGCCATATAATGTTTACAAAATAGGCCACATAATAAAGTCAAAGTATAAGTTCTAGAAACTAGATTCTAAACAGAAAAAGACAAATAAATCTACTATCTACTAAGCTTTCCTCTTGCCACGAGAAACTTCTAATTTATTTTCCCCTAATCTATGAACAAGAGGAGTAGGAGTAGGTGGAAGTGGTCGTGGAACATGACCAGGAGCTACACAACCCCTAAGCAATGCTAGAAGTTGTGAAGCTAAAGTCAACGATGCTACATCTGGAAACATGTTGGTGGATGCAGGTGGCATCTTTGTTGTATGATCACCATAATAAGTACCATTATGATCACCAAAAAGTTCAACCTCCAAGCACTCTTAAAGAATGGCTCCATCCTCCAAAAATAGCCTCCTCTAGATTGTTGCCCCAAGTCATATATGTTCTATCATTCTTCGCCACCTCACAATAATGGGAGATACATCCCAAGTTGTAGTGCACATAAACCAAGCTTTCTACCCAGTCTATCAGGTTGTTAGAAAGAAAGAGATGTGCTCGTTTTTCCATAGACAATATAGCAATATTGTCACCCAACCATAGGCACAAAGGCTACCCCCGAGCACCTTAACCTTGACAGACAAAATAATTCTGGAAGCAGACCAATAGCCAACCAAGGTAGTGCACCTTTCTCCAAGGCTAGCACACCAAGCAAGAATAACCAAAGACCAAGCAGAAAGTCCAAACCATAACCAAGAGAAAGTCCAACCAAAAACCCAAAATCACAGTTGCAGCCGCTGCAGCTGCACTCCCTCTCCAAACTTGTGCACCACTAGTCTTATGCAGTTGTGAGAGTAAGATAGTCAAATAAGCTCTAGCACCCTCTATTTATACTGCTCTATCTCACTTGACTGGGTTGACTTCTCTTTCTGGAGGCTAATAACTCACTATTAAATATTCTCTTGAGCCAACTTGTCTTCTAGGCTTATTATCCAGCGTTTTAGGGTTTCTTTTGCTTCCCGGAATATTCTAGTCTTGTCAAAGGTTACACGCAGAGGTTAATACCTCCCGCAACTACCATAATATCAACACAAGCATGTGAAATGCTCCACCTACTTCACACTTTGCACACTACTTTAGGTCACCCTCCATTTATGTGCATGGTTTCAGAAAATCAACACATGGTTTTGCAAATTGGTTCATGGTTTGATGGATATAAACACCTTGGCACTCTTCTCTAGGGCACACTCGTCTTGGAGATTATTATATTATTTGTTGAAGGATGATCTAACAACCTTGGCACATTTTCCAAGGGCACACTCCTCAAGTTAGTTATTTGTTTGGTCAAGGTGGTTGGCATTGCACATCTTTCAAGGATGCCTCTCCTACTCAAAGATTATTATATTAGTAGCTTGGTCAAGGTTGTTACTCATGCACATGATTCAAGGTTTATTCAAAGGATTGTGAACTCATTATTCCTTGATTTGCACATGGGAGGCTCTTCACTTGGTAAAGTGTGTTATGAATGCGGTTATGAGGAGTTGGTTATAACCACACATGCTTCAAGAAATTTGTTAGATGTTAGTTAGAGCAATAAGTGTGGATTCTCTCTCTTGAGGATGCAACTTGTGGAGAATTAATTTATCATTTTCAGAATTTTCCTCTTGGTCAACCACTCAACTACCTAGAGGATGTGTCCCACCTTCTTGGCTATTTTTGGAGGTGCTTCCTAACTAATTCATTATTTTATTATTGTTGAAATTTCTCATGGAGTTAGTTAGATG
>ML792240.1:118109-137224 GCA_009831015.1 Picea engelmannii | reverse complement strand
CCACCATTATTAGAAAGCAGAGTTATGATTGGAAAGGCAGATCAAAGAAATTGTATAAAACTGAAAATACATGGCCTTCTTATGCAAATCAAATAAAAATAAATTTCAATAAACCATAACCCTGAACAGTATCATAAAATTTGCGTTGCATCATGGATGGCCTTAAACTAAAAAAGAACCTACTAATAATGATTTCCATTTTGAATTCCAATAGAATGATCTAAAATATATAGCCTAATCTAAATAATTGCTTCATCTAGCTTTCTCTTTCAGCATGTAAGCAGCAAATCATAACAGCCACGTTTGCAATCTAGCACAAAAAAGAAACATGGCAAGCAGCCATTAAATGTCGTCAGAAGTTAGTTTAGGTACATTGACAAGTAACATTTTTAATTTTAAAAGCACCAACAGTATGGAAGACTGTTGAACCCCACAAAACTGAAGTTTCAATTTACACAATTTAGCCATTAAACCAAAAATAATTGACACATCTCAAAGTCCATCAGGTGAAACATGAACAGCAACAAGTTAAAGACAATGATTATTTATTGCTTAAGCATAAATTGGGAGCCAAAGGAAGGTACAGATCACGGACACAAGCACATGCTACAAACATGATGCAGAATAGAGAGCTGATCCATAATAAAAGTTTACATCAATCACAATATAGATAATTTAAAAACTCATTACCAGGACAAGAGAAGAAAAAAAAGGAAGGACCTGTGAAGGATATGGAGTAGCACATCACCCACAAGTCTTCAAAGCTTCTAAAAGCTAAACTTTTAGGTGTCCTGGCACTTGATAATTTAAAATTAAGGGACCTAAAATAGAGAAATTGAACTTAAGCACTTAAACTTGCCAACAAATTATAGTTTTGTAGGGATAGTTGACCTGTATGAACTTTTAAAGCAAGGTTCTTTGGGAGACTTCAAGATAGGAAAAGATTAACTAGACCATGTCATCCCAACAATAAGAGATGTACTGTGGTTAAGCATTACGGATGGCTTTTTCAACCAAATAAAGGCTCAAAAAGGATAGTAAACTGTCAAAATAGTCTCCAATGAATATTTAATAAAACAGAAATGAATCACAAAAATGTTCTTGCTTTTTAGGATGTGCTAAGAACTGGTTCATAAAAGAAATATTTTGAAGAAAGAAGAGCCTTGATTCACATGGTTCAAGCAGACCATCGATGCCTTGTGTATCTGATCAATGAACCCATACAGGTGGCCCATCTTAATTGTAAGGATAGTCTGGCAGTTTTGATGCTGTTACACATGTTTACTTGCAATGGATGGAATGTGTTTGCTACAAACAAAGAAGCTATGATATTATTATGATACAGAATTGAAGATGCAACAGGATGATAGGCACTGATGCAGCTATGAGAATAAAGATTAATACAAGCCAATATATGAACTGACCATAATCACTTGAGATCTGTGAAAAGGGCATCCCAAGGTTACTTGAAGGTCAGATGGAAGAGGTGATCCCATTCATATGTATAATTTCTTCATTCAGCTTTGCACAAAATAGCATCAAGCTAGTTACATGGAATCCTGTTCCCACAAATATGTATGTCTCAATTAAATATCATCCAGTAAAATTGTTTGCAACGTAAATTTTGAAAAACCATGTAATGTTCTCTTAAGTCTGTTAATTTTTCCTGTAGCAGCAGAAGGTGTTCCCACATGCCTAATGCCCAAAGGCATGCGTAGGGCCTTAATTTGACCCATATCAGCCTTAGAAATTAGCCTAAGTTCTACTTAGGAAACTTCAGCCCAAAATTCAGCTGTAAGTGGATTGTGGGGCCCTGTCAAGGGGGGCGCTCAGCCTTAGTGCTGAGTGGGGCCCTGCCTTGAGCAGTGAACCCCTGAGTGCTCTGTGGGGTCCAGAGAGAGGGGGAGCCTCAATCTGGGCCCTTGGATCTTTTTTCTGGACGCTGATCCCAAGGCAGCAAGTAGGGGGCTGGGGTATAGAGAGGCTGAGGGTGCTGGGCTGTTCATTCAATCAGTGTGAATGAGTAAGAGAGGAAAGGGAGCTGGGCAGAGAGAAGTGAAGGAAGGAGCTGTTGAAGAGGGTGTGTACTGGAGCTGAGCTAGGGCATCCACAGGAGGCCATTCAGAGGCCACATTGTGCAGCACAGAGAGGACAGCATCATCACTATTTTCAGCAGCAACAGGACAGCAAAGTTCTGAGGTTATTGGGCTGAGAACAGAGGCCGTATCAGAGGTTTTCCAGAGCAGCAGGTTAGAGCTGTACTCACCTGATTTGTACAGCAACAGAAGTGGCCATACCAGGCCATATAGGACAGCAGAAGGAGGCCGTACTGGCTGCAAGAAACTGGGCTGAACAGCATTCTGTTTGCTGGTCCAGACTTGCGAAATTCTTTTCTGTACTGTAAGGAATTTCTGTTACAAAGTTTTACTGCTGTAACTTCTCTCTGAAAGCCCAATAAAGCTCCCCTCTTAGCTGGTTTTCCCCACACTGGGGTTTCCAGGGTACCTACTGTGTCACTGTGTGTGCTTGTTTTAATACTTCCGCTGTGCATGCATGTATATTCAGATAGTATAACTTTAGCATAGATCTGATTTAAATTTCTGTACTGAATTTAATTTCTGGGTTGTTATCTATTGGCTGGGTTATCATAGTTTTAGCTGGGTATTAAAGTTTTACAAAGGCAACTTGCAGATCTCATCACTGTGACAGCATTTTCTAATTTTTAAACATCAATACATAATTGAAGGATTAACTCCTACTTGTAAATCATGAATAATGTCTAAGTTATATCATGGCTTTGTAATGATGTAGACCAAGAATAGAGGTCTACGTAAGAATCAAAGATGAAGAGAAAAGAGAGAGGTTAGGGATGAAGGTCAGTTAAGAGATTCATGGAGAGATTATGGGAGATAGTTATGCATATGGTTGAACTAAATATCTAATTACAACATCACTGTTATGTTCACCTATTGTTATATAAAGGGACCTAATTTGTACAATAGAAACATGCACGAGAATGGTATAATTGAATAGAATATTCCCCTTCAGGGGTTTTTTGAGTGTAGACTCATAGTGTCCCTTGCTTTGTATGTATTTGATATCTGTTTTAGCGTATTTGTTGTTGAATCGTATTTCCAACATTTGGTATCAAAGCTATGGTTGGTCCATGAAGTTCTTGGCTGTGTAAATGAAGAAGTGTCTGTGTGTGTAGATTTGCCCCAATCACATTCTGAAATTGTACATGTGATTGTGGAAGCAATTTACAGATTTAAAATGATTTCAGGATTGATTCTTTAAGAGAATTTCAAGAGAGGACCATGAGCTTTGCGCATTGGCTGTGCTCGTACTTGTTGAGTGGAGTGAAGAAAGTTGAGGAAGCGAGAAGTAAAGATGAGGGTTGTGGCAGCCTACCTCCTTGCTTTACTGCGTGGCTACAGCAATCCCAGTTCAGAGGACATTAAATCCATTCTCGGCTCAGTCGGAGTAGATGGGATGAGAAGAAAATAGATTTTCTGTTAAGTCAACTGGATGGAAAAGACATAACAGAAGTGATCACCTCCGGAAGGGAGAAGTTTGTATCGGTTCCTTCAGTTGGAGGGGTGGCTGTGGCCATTTTTGGCGGAGGAGGTAGAAATTTTTGCAACCAAGTGATGAGTACATTGGTGGTTTGTTTGGAGTAGATCAGTCAGCAATAAGCATCTTCATGGAAGAAATGATACGAGACGGCTCAACTGCCTCTCTTTCTTTGCTTCTCAGCCACCTTGATCCCATTCTTCGAACTATTGCACATCTTGGCAGCTGGCAGGTGACAAGTCCAGTAAAAGTGTGTGGATTTGTTATTACAGTGGATGAATTAGCTAAAGTTCAAAATGAAGACTATGGCCAGCAAACAATCTTGGTAGCAAACAGAGTAAAAGGAGAGGAAGAAATTCCAGATGGTGAATTTGTGAGGCACAACTTACTAATAAAAATCAGGTATACATTGTATTATTTGGGAAAGCCAGAATATTTGAAAATCATGAGTTGGCACTATGTGAGTGCTTGAATTAAGCTCACAAAGTTTTTTATTTAGAACGGAGATTATTGATTTAAAGGGTTCTTGTTCAACAAATTTTGTGGATGTCTCTAGAGGGTCATAGACAAACAATACTTTCAAGTTACTTGCAATGGTTTGGTGAACCTACTTTTTAAGACGTAATTTAGAAATGACTTTAAGGGAATCTATGAAATGTTGAAAGAAAGATCTATGAGATATCAGGAGTCATAAAATTAGAGTTTTTGATGTAAAGAATTGTGGATATGACAAAGTTTATTTAGAATTTATTGAGTCAAGTCAAATCAATGCCAGAGTCAAATTCAATGTCAAAAGCAAGTTAAAGTCAAAGTAGTTGAAGACTGATGTAAGAGTTCATGTCTAGGTAGAAATTGAAGGTAAGGAGTCAATGCCCAAGTCAAGTTGAACTATTGATGCAAGGAGCTGAAGTCATGTTGAAATCAATTGTCAAGTTTTCATCAATTTTTTTAAAGTTTTCCATGAAAATATATTGATGTAAGAGTGAAATTCAAGACAAGTTAAGTTCATGTCAAGTCGATGTGTGAGTCGAAAGATCCTGGTTATGTAATGAAGTCTTGATAAAGCGATAGTGAAAGTCAAAGTCAAGTCAAGTTCAAGCTATGTCAAATCATGACATTGGTGCACCATGCATCAATTAAGTTTGCCAAACCAAGGTCATAGGTGTCTTGTTGGACCTTGAACAACTCCAACAAGAAACATTTATTTATGCATGTAATTTCAAGTGAATAAAGAATATTTGCAAGTGTAAAAGAAAGAAGATGACAACAGGAAGAAGAAATCCGATGAAGAGAGACGAAGATGATAGAGGAAAGTACAAGCAAAATGAAGAATGAAGAAGACAGACTCCTGGGCATGAACAAAAGAAGCAGAACTTGACAGAGATGATGTAGCAAAAGCAAGATAGAAAATGAAATCTTGGCAAATGAAGAAAGAAGATAGGCACTTGGGAACAGACAAAAAAAGTAAGAGGCAAGAGAAAAGAGAGAAGGACAAGGAAGAAAGTTTGATATAGCAAAGAAAAAAGAAAAGAGTGGCAAAACAAAAAGAAATGAATGAAGAAGCAAGGTAAGGATAAAAGAATACCGTGTGTTGCAATAATTTTAAAAAGATTAAGCATGCATCCCAAAAATATAAAAGCCCTCCTTTATAAAGTTTGTTGATGATGAAAAGAAAATGGTCTTGGTTCTATATTTGTATAAGAGCTAGATTAGCTTGAAATGAAAATTTGAAAGTGTATGTACTTGAGTCAAATGTTGATGTAAGCCTAATGAGGCATATATACCCCCATAACTTGATTGTTGATGGTTCATGGTAAACCAAAAACCATTTGTCATGACAAATGAACGTTTGTCGTCAACTAGAAACCACTTGATGTAATGAATGGTTCGTGGTAAGCCAAAACCACTTGAGAATTGTAATGGTTGAAGGTAATCCACAAAAACCCAAAGGATGTAATGGTTAAGGGTAAACTGATGTAAAACCCAAAAGATGTAATGGTTGAGGGTAATCCACAAATACCCAAAGGATGTAATGGTTGAGGGAAACCCAGAAAAACAGAAAGTGTATTTGCGGGTAAGCCAAAGAAAACCAAAGATGATCATTAATGATGATGCAGGAGTGAAAATGTTTGTGACGGATGAATTGTTGCTGAACCATGTAAAAGAAAAGGTTTCCTTGAGAACCGACCGATACAACAATTGGTGACCCATGTATTCCAGTGGATGGTAACTTTTTTATATGGACTTCAACAAACACAATGTTTATATTTTTGCAAGTACAAGATGAACACTAAAGAAGAATGAAGATGAAGACCAAAGACCAAAGAAGAAGATTCCAAAAGACAGAAAATGAAGACAAAAAGCATTGAAGGCAAAGATCATAGAAGATGAAGAAGAAAATGGGACTAGTTCAAAAAATAGTTGAAGAGACAAAAGAAGATAAATGAATCACAAGTTTTCATTAAGGGGGAGTATGAAGGATTAACTCCTATTTGTAAATCATGAATAATGTCTAAATTATATGATGGCTTTGTAATGATGTAGACAAAGAATAAAAGTCTACGTAAGAATCAAAGATGAGGAGAAAAGAGAGAGGTTAGGGATGAAGATCAGTGGAGAGATTCATGGAGAGATTATGGGAGATAGTTATGCATATGGTTGAACTAAATATCTAATTATGGCAAAGTTGTTATGGTCACCTATTGTTATATTAAGGGACCTTATTGTATAATAGAAACACACACGAGAATGGTATAATTGAATAGAATTTTCCCCTTCGGGGGTTTCTTGTGTAAACTCCCAATGTCCCTTGCTTCGTATGTATTTGATATTTGTTTCAGTATATTTACTACGAAAACACATTTCCAACAATAATTGATATGGAATCTTCTTCTTCTTTCAAGTCTAAATATGTTCCACATTTACCAAGTATTTTATATTGATCACCATTTACCAAATATTTGATGACTTTTAAACAGAATTAACATATACTCCTTATCATAGCCTATGCTATGATGACTAAAATATTTACCCACTTATCTGCCTTTCATACACCACAAAGTATTTCCCGAAGAATGCATGTGCAATTTGTCTCAATTCAATAGGAAGCAGACTTTTGTCCTACTAAAGTAGCACACTGAGGTCCCCAGCTAAAGTAGCACCCTGAGGTCCTCTTCATGCTTGTTGCATTGCTTACCCAGTATGAGACTGTATACCCCTGCAACTTCACTTCACCACCTCCAAGATATCTCGGACCATGTTCCATTGTTCCCCTCAAATACCTGAGCACATGTTTTGTTTCTACCCGATGCTCCTACATTGGCTCCACCATGAACTAACTCAAGGTGTTCACTGCAAAACAAACATGGGACTCCTTCCCACTTACTTCAAATCCTCGAGGTTGCCCTGTGTACACTTCTTCCTCACCGACCCCATTAAGGAAAGCTATCGTCACATCCATTTGATGTATCCTCCATCCCATAAATGAAACCAAGGACATAATTGCTCTAATGGAAGTGTACTAGACTAAATGTCTCCTTGTAGTCCATACCTGAGCACATGTTGTGTTGCTACCCAGTGATCCTTCCTTGGCTGCACCATGAACCGACTCAAGGTGTTCACTGCAAAACAAACATGGGACTCCTTCCCACTTACTTCAAAGCCTGAGGCTGCCCTGAGTACACTTCTTCATCAATGATCCCATTAAGGAAAGTTATCTTCACATCCGTCTAATGTATCCTCCATCCCATAAATGAAACCACTGCCCTGAGTACACTTCTTCCTCAATGATCCCATTAAGGAAAGCTATCTTCACATCCATCTAATGTATCCTCCATCCCATAAATGAAACCAAGGACATAACAGTGTAATGGAAGTGTACCTAGCAATTGGAGTAAATGTCTCCTCGTAGTCCACTCCCTCTCTCTGGGAGAACCCTCTCGCCACAAACCTCACTTTGAACTTCTCAATGCTGCCATCTCCAACATGTTTTGCTTGACCTTGTAGAGCCACTTGGAACTCACAACTAACTTTGCTTTCGGTCTTTGGCACTATGTCCCAAGCATCATTCTTAATGATGGAGGTGTATTCCTCCACCATGGCATCCCACCATACTTGCAAGTTTGTTGCCTCCTGAAAACTGGAAGGCTCGGAATCTAGAATGTTGCTCACTAATGTCATATAGTCTGGAAACTTCTTCGAAGGTCTGCTCTCTCTGAATGTGCTCCTGGGAATCTCAACATGCTCCTAAACATCCCTTAATGTCTGAGTGAACCATCAAGGTCTCCTTGTAGATTTTAACCTTGTACAATCAATTACGACAGATAGATTCTTAATAAAACAGAAAATATACAAAGGCACATAGACACATTACACAGAGATTTTTACCCTAGAAACCCAAACTGGGAAAACGACAACTTGTTTAGAGTCGCACCTCTAATCTTCTATTCATCATCTTCATTGTTTACAATACAATATACATATAGGATCTCACGGCATCCAAACCCCTAATCCATTGACCCGAATTAGTCAACAACCCTAATTCCTTAACCAAAATTAGAAAATCGTCGGCAAAAAACATGTGCCGAAAAACCACAAAAAACGGACCAAAAAAAATTTCTCAAGGGCTCCCACCCCCGAAGCCCTACAACCAATGTTGCACAAAGCGGGAACATTTTAGAGAGTCGAGAGCGTCATTTTCCAAAAATCCTTGGGAGAGGAGCGTTATATATATATATATATTCAAAAAAAAATGCAAAAAGACAAATTAGCTGCAGAATATATGATATTATGAAAACATGTACATTTGTACATTAATATAGATAGAAATGGCATCCATGGACCATAGTACATCAAAGATTAATCATTCAAATTTCAAATTTCAAGGCTCAAGCATCAACCATCTAGATTCTAGCAATTACAAACTTACAAACCAACATACAAATTTTTAAGCCATATTGATATAATAGAAAGTAGACCATAAACTTATGAAATGAAATCAGTTATCCAACAATTGTCAACAATAACATGAGTCATGACCAAATAGTTATGTTTACAAAATAGGCCATCTATACTGGTAACTGAAGTATGAAGATCGAAAGCTCCAAAACAAGAAAGTTTGAACTGAGCTAGTTGCTAAATACTATGAATCTATCATTTAGATTCTATAATATGTAGACTCTGACATATAAAGTAATGAAAAAAGAGAAACATCAAACAACTATCCCAGCCTCCTTCCACCACCACGATTGTTGCATGAGCCTCCTTGTGGTGGTAGTGGAGCCTCCTGAGAAGGACGAAACTATGCAGAAGTAGATGTAGACGGTCGCGGCAGAAGTGGAGATGAAGCCCCTAGTGTTGTAGTTGGATTCCTAGACACGAGGAACACAACAGTGGATGGGAGTCGCAACTCAACACGATCATCATTATCCAAAAGAGCATTCTCCAATTGCTCTAAAAGAAATACTCCATCCTCCAAATTATCCTCCTCTGGATTGTTGTCCCAATGCTTCAAGTTTTTATCCATCTTTGCTTCCTCAAAATAATGGGACAATAATAGCAAGTTGTAATGAACATAAACCAAACTCTCTACCCTACCTACATTCAACCTGTTTCTTTTGACGCTATGGATGAAACTGTAGGTGCTCCAACACCTCTCGACAGAAGAAGTGTTCACCACCTGTGAAAGCACCCGTGTTGCCAAACGTTGCAGTTGTGAAGTAGCACCACCATGCATTTTCCACCACTAAAGAGAACTCAGATTCCCTTGATCTCTAATTCCATAGCTGGTCCCAAAGGCACCATTGCTAAGGATGTAAAGGCTCAAATGTTGTCTCCTTATCTTGTCGCACTCCTCCTCGTCCGGGACCAATTTTTCTAATGCTTTCATATAACCTACTTGAACTCTAGATCTTGGTGTGGTCTTTTCTTGGTCCCACCACCAAGTGTCGGGTGATGAAAGCCATGATGCATGATAGTATTTAGATGTTAGCACATATGCCAAGGCATGCAATGGAATATTATCATTTGCCACCGTTTTCCCACCTCTAAACGAATTTGATTATAGAGGTTGACATTTTCGGGCTCAACAATGTCTTTAATCTGCCCTAGCATGCTATCCATTTGCTCATACACCTCTCCAATGATTGGCCAATTTGAATCTGCAAACTTGATCATGTGATAAATTGGCTTGGTGAATTGCAAAACATATCGAACCTGTGACCAAAACTAACTGTCAAGAATTGTCTCCTTCACTGCATTAGCACCTTCTCTATCACTGCTCAATTCATTATGTGCATCACTCATCAGCATAGCACCCAAAGATTGTCTCACCTTCAATAGGCGCCTAAATGTGAGGTAATAGCTAACATATCTAGTGTTTGCAATCTTAAGTAACTGCAACCTAGAGTGAGTGTTGTAGAAGTAAACCCTTGTATGCCCGGTGACAAATTTGATGAGTTGCTTCCCTCTCTTGTACAACTGATTGATCCATCCACATTCTCTATGCTTGACAATATCATGCATCAAAAGGTTCAAGGTGTGCACTAAACACCCAGACCAAAAGATGTGTGGATGAACTCGCTCAATGATTTTACCTGCTCCCTTACAGTTTGATGCATTATCAATGATTACTTGAATCACATTAGAAGGACCAACATCATTAATTGTTTTAAAGAGGAGATCTGAAATGTTTTGAGAAGATGCAATGATTGAAGAGGAGTCATGTGTTGCAAGAAACACTACGCCAATAGCAGAAACACCAAGAACATTGATCAAATGTTGGTTTCTCACATTTGTCCAAACATCTAATACAATGGATACCCCATATTCCCCCCATTCATCTGTAAACTGTGTTAGAGCTCTTTGAATTTTTGTTTTTTCCTGTCGAGTAACACAGTTCTAGCTTTCTCATAGTTGGGGCTCTTGTATCCTTTGGGGGCTTCATTGATTCCCTTGACAAGATCATGCGAATAACGAAGCACATTGAATGGGATACCACAAGCATAGAGAAACCAGACCACTTTTGCATCCACCTCATCCCTACCTCCAATATCAAGGAAATATGCTAGTGTTCTTCCAGATCCAGAGATTCCAAAACCATGAGGAGATGGAGATGTGTTGCCACCAAATCAAGATGAGGCATCGGATTGAAGCTTTTGTTTTTTACCACGCTTTTTTGTGCAACTTCCTCTATCTTTATGTATTTTTGTCTCTCTTCCATGGATATATTAGGGCAAACATTGATCCCAATGGACCCCTTATTGTAATCACTCTCCATTACACCACAAAGATGCCTCCTCACACAGGTATATGAACCAGTATAAGGTTTTCCTTTATGGCAATTATGAGGACATAAAAATTTAGTGGTCCCACCACCTCTTCCATCCTCAAGCTATCACACATCCCCACAAGGGTCTCAATGCATCTTTGTCATTGTTTTCCCTCTTCATTGTCCTCTTCCTCCTCTTCAAGTTCAAACCCTTCATTAGCTTCATATTGTGGGTCATGATCATCATGAGAACCACCACTATCCTCTTCTTCCCTTTGATGCCTCCTCCCTGTCAACACCATGAGAATCAAAAGGAATGAAAAACCAAAAGAAGACCAGTTTCCTCAAGTTTTAGATGAACAACCTGCAATAAAATGAGGGAGAAGAAGGAATGGGGAAGAGTAGGAGAGGAGGACAAAAACATAAACAAAGTTAACCCAAGCAAATGAGAGAGTTGGGGTTTGGGAATACCTCTTTATCTCTTGAAACTTGAATGTTGAAATTTGAGATAGATGGTTGCCTTTGTTCTCTCCTCCACGCTCCTCTTTGCTTACTCTTCCAAGCTCTCCTTTGCTCTCTCCTCCAAGCTCTCACAAATCTGCACTCTCCTTCAATCTCTCCTTTGCTCTCTTCTCCAAGCTCTCACAAATCTACACTCTCCTTCAATCTCTCCTTTGCTCTCTCCTCCTTATCAAGCTCAAACAAACATAGATGAAAGAATGAGGAGAATGGAGGAGGAAGAGCTCATTTATTCCCCTCCTTCCTTTCTCCTAAACCATAAGCCTAGGTAGGTCCCACTCCCACTCAAGAATTATAAAAGAAATGAATTTGTTTGGAGTCCGCGAGTCCTACGCGAGAGCATCTAGTGACCCATCAGGAGCGCTCAGGGAGCAAGAGGAGAGTGTTTGGAGCGCGTCCCAAAATTCCGGAGTGCGCTCTAGAGCGTGGAGTTCCCAAAATTCCAAGGAGCGTCCGAAATCATTTCAGAGCGTGCTCCAGAATTTTGGAGCTCGCTACTAAGGTCACTCCATGGATGCTCCAACTCGGAGCATGCTCCTGGGCCTAAGAGCGGGGGGCGCTCCCTACAACACTACCCGCAACCCTCCCAACTAAGGGTTGTTAAGCACCCTCCAGACCCCCTTTTCTCCCATATCAGTGTACAATACATGGGATCAATTTTGCAAAGAATATAACACATACCCAACATTCTCCCACTTGTTTTCTTTGCATACATGGGGTTACAGGATTACACAGTCAACAATCTAGGGCAACAATGCCCATAGATCCTCTACACCAAGAGAACTTCTCAATGCTCACAAATTTCTTAATGAATCCGCAACATTCTCCAAAGTGCCCACCTTCATCAGCAACACCTTCTTGTCTTCAACCATGTCTCTGACAAAGTGATATTGAACATCAACATGCTTTGTCTTTGAATGATAAGCCAGGTTCTTCGCCAGGAAGATTGCACTCTGACTGTCATAATCTATATTTACAGTTTGTTGTACCAACCCAATACCTAAACACAATCTCTATAACCATAGTGCTTCCTTGCTTACATGAGTGGTTGCCATGTATTTAGCTTCTGTAGTTGAGAGTGCCACTATAGACTGTCTTTTGCTCATCCAACTGATTGCTCCTCCGAACAAGTTAAACACGTACCCACTTGTAGATCTTCTACGATCCAGATCTCCAACCCAATCTACATCCACAAAGCCATGTACGTCCAACACTCTGTCCAATCCTTGTCTTCCTTGGTAGCACAATCCATAACTAGTAGTGCCATGCAAATACCTAAAAACCCTCTTTATTGTTGTCCAATGCTCCTTCCATGGTTTTGACATATACCTACTCAAAACTCCAACTGCATGTGCAATGTTCAGTCTAGTACAAACCATTGCGTACATCAAACTGGCAACCGCACCCGCATATGGAACATGATACATGTCCTCTTTCTCTTCATGTGTCTTGGGACACTGATCTGTAGATAAATTTACACCTATAGGAATAGGAACCTTGACTAGTTTACATTCTTGTATATTAAGCCTCTGCAATATTGACTTGACATATTTCCTCTGATTTAACCAGAGTTCCTTGTTTGCCCGATCTCTTTCAATTCCCATGTCCAAAATGAAATTTGTAGCACCAAGATCTTCATGTCAAATTTAGAAGACAACTGAGTTTTCACATCCTGGATAATCTCCTCCTTGTTTCCTATCAACAACATATCATCCACATACAAGACTAAATAAATAAGATGATCAGCAATTAATTTGAAATACACGCAGTGATCTGCTTTGCTCCTTATGAAGCCAAGTCTCAACATATAAGTATCAAATGTTTGATACCACATCCTTGGTGATTGCTTTAACCCATATGGGGACTTCTTCAGCTTGCATAGTAGCTCCTTCTTTACCTTCACAGCAAAGCCTTCTGGTTGCTTCATGTAGATTTCTTCTTCCAGATCCCCATGTAGGAATGTTGTCTTCACATCCATCTGTTCTACTTCAAAATCAAACGCAGCAACAACAAATAAAAGAAATCTAATAGAACTTAACTTGGCAACAGTAGAAAAAATCTCACCAAAGTCAATTCCCTCAACCTGGGAATAACCTTTTGCTACTAACCGAGCTTTGTACTTCTCCACTTTCCCTTATGCATTCAGCTTCTTTTTAAATACTCATTTAGTGCGAATGGGATTTCTTCCAGTCGACAACTCCACTAGATCCCAAGCCTCATTCTTGTCCAAAGCTACCATTGCTTCAACCATAGCCTTTCTCCAGAGTTTTCCATCCTCTAGATCCACTGCCTCCTAACAGTTCTAGGATCATCATCAGTAATAGACAAAGCAAAATTTGAATGAAAATCAGGTGGAGTATAACTTTATAGTTGCCTCATTCCCGAACCGATCTCCTCAATACTGGAGTATGAAGATCTTCTTCTTTTGATTCTTGTTCTTCTATAGATTCTGATTCATCATCCTTTAACTCAAACTCTATTTTCTCTGGTTCTTCCTTCCTTGATAACACTTCTTGTTTGACATCATCTTTTATTTCTCTAAATACCACATCTCGGCTATACACTACCTTTTTAGTTTCTGGGTTCCAAAGATTATAGCCTTTCAGACCATCTTTATACCCAATAAAGATACACTTTTCGACCTTTTTATCTAGCTTACTCCTATTTTCCTTTGGAACGTGAACACAGGCATCACAGCCAAATACCCTGAAATGTGTGAGAGAGGGTTTCTTACCAATACATACCTCATGTGGAGTCTTGTCATGCAGTGTTGATCAGGGTGATCGAATGACCAGGTAATATGCAGTACCCATTGCCTTTGCCCAAAATTCATGTCCTAACCCGGCACCACTGAGCATGCACCTTGCTTTTTCCATCAACGTCCTATTCATCCTTTCTGCAACTTCATTATGTTGAGGTGTATATGGTGTAGTCTTCTACCTTTCTATACCGCACTTCTTACAAAATTCTTCGAATTCATTTCAGCAGAACTCTCCACCATTATCCGTCCTCATCACCTTAATTCTTTTCTCTGATTGATTCTCCACAAGAACCTTAAAACTCTTTAAACCTATCAAAGACTTCAGATTTCTTCCTGAGAAAATATATCAAAGTATTCCTTGAGAAGTCATCTATAAATGAGACATAGTACACAGATTTTCCCAGTGATGGAACCGACACAAGTCCAAACAAATCACTTTGCACCAACTGTAAAATTCCCTCAGCCCTCGTTGGACCAGAAGGGAATCTTACCCAATTCTACTTCCCATATACACAATGTTCACAGAAATCAAAATCCGGAGAATAATTAGACATACCTTCAATCATACCTTTACCATGTAGTAGTTGAAATCCCTCCTCTTTGATATGCCCCACTCTTTGATGCCACAACATAGCCTTTTCTCAAGAGACTATAGGAGGTTTTTCATCTTCAACCCCAATCTCAGGAACAATGGAACTATTACACCCATCACTAATAGTGCTTCCTTGCAGCTTATACAGAGTTCCAATCCGAACTCCCTTTAGCAACACCATTGCTCATCGAACCATCCTACAACTTTCTTTCTCAAACACTGTTTTTACCCCTGCATCGTCCATTTTGCTTACAGAAATCAAATTTCTAGCCAATCCTAGGATGTGCAGAACACCAGGCAGTGTTCTAATCCTTCCATCCATGAGCTTCAACTTGACTTTTGCTCGTCCTATGATTTTGGTTGTAGAATCATCAACTAGGAAAACATCACATCCATCATACTTTTATTCACAGAACCACTCCATGTGGGGAGTCATATGAAAGGATACGCCTGTGTCAACCAGCCATGCCTCATGATCTGCATGTGTGTTCAAAGAAGCCAAGTACACATCCCCTCCTCCTTCTATAGAGGTTTTCGCTTCTGTAGAAGGAGCATCATCAGATTCCTTCCCTCTCTCAACGCTTTTGGATCTACATTGCTTCTTGTAGTGTCCTTCTTTTCCACATCTCCAACATACCTTGACAAACTTTCCGGGATATTTAGATCTACCCTTAGATTTAGATCTCCCACTTGAGGACTTAGATCTCTTTCTTCCCTGCAAGCGTCCTCTTGCAAATAATGCATATGTGCTTTGTCCTTCCATGTTCTTTCGTCTCATCTCCTCCAACATCAAGGATGAGACCACATCATCAAAACTTAAAGTAGTTGTATTACTACCTATGGCCACAACCAGACTATCCCACGAGTCTAGTAAAGAGCACAATAAACTAATACACTTATCTTCATCTGAAATTTTAATATCAACAGATAATAACTGACTTACCACAGTATTGAAGGCGTTCAGAGGCTCTGTTACCGAGTCTCCATCTTTAATCCTCAGGTTATACAGCTTCTTTCGCAGGAACAGTTTATTTACCAAGGACTTAGACTGATACAAAGTCCCCAACTTATCCCATAATGCCTTGGTTGTAGCTTCCCCTGACACATTCAGTAATACTGAATCTGAGAGACACAACCGGATTGTGATCTTCGCCTTCCAATCCAACTTTTTCCAGTCTTTTGTTGACAGTCATGTAGGTGCAATACCTGGATCCACCGCGATCCACTAATCTTTGTTTACCAACAGATCTTCCATCTTGAGCTTCCACAGCTCAAAACTTTTCCCATTAAATTTCTCGATCTTTATTTTCGAACTACTCGTCATTTTTTTCACCTGAAGAATCAATACCGCAGATCTCCTACTATAACAAGGCTTATCACAGGGCCGAGCCAAACCCTTGACCACAAAGGCGTCCCCCTAAAGCCAATAATTGTTTTTATACCAAATGTAGATTTTAACCTTGTACAATTAATTACTGCAACAGATTCTTAATAAAACAAAAAAGATACAATAGCGCACACACACACATTACACAAACCGGGAAAACCAGCAAATTGTTTAGAGTCGCACCTCTAATATTCTATTCATCATCTTCATTGTTTACAATACAATATACATATAGGATCCTACGGCATCCAAACCCTTGATCCGTTGACCCGGATTAGTCAACAACCCTAATTCCTGAACCGGAATTAGAAAACCATCAGCAAAAACCATGTCACGAAAAACCACCAAAAATGAACGTAAAAACTACCAAAAACGAACCAAAAAAAGTTTTTTGGCGACTCTCTCCCCTGAACCCTGCAACCCTCCCAGTTGGGCAGTGCTAAGCACCCCCCAGACCCCCTTTGCTTCCATATCAGTGTACAGTACATGGGAACAATTTTGCAAAGAATATAACACATACCCAACACTCCTAATAAAAGTGGAAGGGGCTACTGTCTCCACCCTTTCACCTGAAGGTTGTTATCCTACTCTAGAAATCGTTGGTGGCCCAAGCTCAACCTTCGAAGCTTCCTGCTCCTCATCCTCTATCACTAGGTCTAGAATCTCCTTAGACCTATGCTTGTTGCTTGGGAAAGCAGCCTTGGCATGTTTGCCTAGCATGCACCCTCTGCATACACCATGTTGCTCAATACTGAATTGTGGAAGACCTGTGACTATCTCCCTCAAAATAGGCAATACCTTATGATGCAAGTACCCCATCCTCTTGTGCCACAACTCGCACAAACTATCACTGTCATGCACCAAGSCTCAAACAAGTTCACCCTACAACTTGTACAAATTACCTTCTCTAACCCCTATTACTTGAGTTGTATTTGGGCTAKATTCCTTCAATCTGATGAGGACTTGCTAGTTCTTGAGCTCCACTACAAAGCCCTTATCTTCCATAACCAAAACTGAAAGTAAAATCTTCCTAAGACCTAGTATAAACAACACATCATCAAAATCTAAAGAATTACCTGACTCGAGCTGGAACAGAATAGCACCAACTCCTACACTATTGGATAATTGAATGGCATCATCACCAAGCTCAACCTGTACTCTTAAGTCCTACTTCTTTAGAATAGAAAAAAATGTCGGGTTGATGTCATATGTCGAGATGCCCCACTTTCCACATACCATGCATTCCTAGAAATCGTGTTGGTAGAAAGGAAAGATACCAACGAGAAATCCTTCGCGACCTTGGTAGCAAACTCGATCATTTGAGTTTCTATAGAGGTCACTACCTACTTCTCCTATTGCTTCCCTTTACCCTTCTTCTCCGAACGTTGTGATGCATAATAACCATTCTTATGACACAAGAAGCACTTGAATTTACTCAAGTCCTTCTTTCCTGGCTGTGAGGTTGACTCCTCACTCTTTCCCTTACCCCTGCTAGGTCCTTTACCTCTATCATTATTTGAATGACCAAATAGATCTACGTTCTCTTCAACATCCTTCTTGCCAACCTTTGACTCCATCCAAGTCTCCTCTTGGATAAAATCATCCCAAAGCCTCTCAAAGTTAGGAAGGTTCTCCCGAGCTAAGTCACTTGGTTCGAATTCGAATTCGAATTCAAGTTTGACAACCTTGAAGTTCGACAAATAAATGACGATGAAAATTTTTGGGATAAAACTCATCATTAAATTCGACAGAATACAATTTTAAAATTTTAAAATATATGTAATAAAATGAAAATGTATATGTAATTAAACACATGATAGAAATGACTCTGCATGCATGCGCGGTGTGTCTGACTTGCGATCCATATCACTGTTGTGTGCAGCTCCAGCGCCATGGCCCCAAGGGGGCCTTGAGGTCGCTCCTCCTCTTCTACCCGAATTGAATGCGTTTAGGAAGCTTGTGGCAGCATGCAACAAGCGTCCAACAAGCGAACAACAGCAGAAATTTGTAAAAAAGCTGGAAACCATTCCCTCGGTTGCCTTGCCGATAGAAGAACCCTGTAGATCAGTTCTGAATCTTGTTGAACGAGGGCTAATAGGGCAGTTTATCGGGCTTTGGCCCCACCCAAAGCTGTAGAACCCTAGGTGCAAAGAAACTGGAGATCACTGGTCAAAGAGGGAATCAAATGCTACTTAGTCGGCAAAGGCTTCTTTGTCTTTGTCTTTGATTTGGTAGAGGATAGGAATCTCATCTTCAAAAATGGCCCGTACTTTATAGGCCCCCAGGGTCTGTACATGAACCAATGGACCCCGGATTTCGATCTGTCTCAGGATGTTCCCTCGGTTGTTCCTATATGGATACGCCTGCCTCACTTACCTCTGCATTGTTGGAACCCCAAATCTCTAGAAGCCATGAGTAATAAGCTCGGAAAATATATAGATCATAACGAAAGGAGGGATCAGTACTCCTATACGAGGATTTGTGTAGAAGTCGACCTGGAGGAGGGTCTCCCCGAAGCTATAAATCTCACGGTGGTTGATTGGGCCTACATTCAAGTGTTAGACTATGAGCAACTCTCGTTTAAATGTCGGCATTGCCATGGCTACGGGCACTTCGCCAAGCATTGTAAAAAGAAAGCAGAGGAGGAGGCCGAGAAATCGAAGGGAGAACAATGGATTCAAGTTTAGAAATCAGCTCCAGCTAAACAGAATAACAAATCCAAAGGGAAAGCAGGGCCCTTGGGGAGCGAAACACCTCCCTCGGTATAGTTACAAGGGGAGGGGAGCTTAGCTCCTCCAAGAGCAGAGACAGCCAACAACCCCTTTGAAATACTCAGCACCCCAGAAGAACCACCCCCAGCTCCAGCAACCGAAGAGACCAAACAACATCCCATTTCTATTGCAAAAGAAAAAAGCCTGGAAGAAACAATCCCTCCGCAAGCCGGAGCATCAGGAGGAGTCCCCAGCCCTCCATCCTACGCAGAGATGACAAGGAAGAAGTCTCTGGAGACATCAGG
>ML792240.1:92370-112561 GCA_009831015.1 Picea engelmannii | reverse complement strand
TTCTCTGTAATCATTTTTCCTGCACCGACAAAATTTGAGGCATTATCTATGACAACTTGGACAACATTTGCCTCACCAACCTCTTGAATTGATTTATCCAAAATTTTGAAAATATATTCAATTGTCTTCACTTGATCCATTGCATTAATTACCTTCAAAAAAAATATGCCTTGAGGGAAATGAACAAGCACATTAATCAATGGTCAATGACATAAATCCGACCAACCATCACTCAAAATTGTGCAACATGTATACTTCCAAAATTGTCTGATACTAGCCAACCTCTCTGTCACTCTTTCCTTTGTTTTCTTTAGCAACGTGGTCCTTAAAACCTCTGACCCTGGAGGGACATACCCCTTGCCAAAATCAAGAGCCTTTTTTAATGCATTTTTAAAATATGGGTTTCTAGCCGCATTAAAGGGAATTCCACATGCATAAAAAACTCACCAATCGCTTCATCAACTTGTTACTTCTCTACAGGTTTCCAAAATGCATTTGATGTTGATGCTCCACCTGTTTTTATTGGGGTGGACCTTGAGCCATTGAAGTTTGAGGTGAAATAAGGATTTCCAAGTAAAGAAGGCATGTCAATCTCTCTCTAAATTCGTTGCTTCTTCATTTCCTTTCTTCCCCTTTCTGCTTTTGATTTGCCATAGTCTTGTTTCAATGCATTTGTCTAGTCATTAGATATTGTTGGGCATCCTCCCACACCACCTCCATTTCCATTAGAGATACTAAGCAAGTGGTCTACTACTCTAGCTAAGGTACCAATAAAATGTTTTCCACATAACTTACAGATACAATCTAACCCTTCCCTCTTCACATATTTCCATGCCTCAACAGTGGATTTTTAAGGTACCATGGATATTTGAGGAGCAGGATTTCTTTGGTCACCACGGATGAGTTTGCTAGGTTTATGTGGGTCCGCGTTCGTGGTGTTTACCCCTCCCAGGGGACATTTATATTGCAGCATGTTACTTCCCTCCAGCGTCTTCATCATATGCCATTCATAATGGGCAGGACAGGGACCCCTTCATAGACTTGTATGTCGGCATCACCCAGTACATGGCAGTTCGAGAGGTGGTTCTTCTGGGTGACTTCAGCTCCTGCACCAGAGCCCTCCATATTCCTCTCCATGACCGATTAGATGACATGTTCTACATCCAAGAGATTGATCCAGAGTTCGTGGAGTTTCACCGAATGTCTGACGATGCATTGGGACCTCTCACAGCCTATGGTCAGCACCTTTTACACTTAGGGGAATCTCAGGAGTTGTTGATCCTAAAAAGGCTCCCATGTTTCATAGATTCTCACTTTTTCACGTGTTGGCCTCATGGTGGAAGGGCGAGTGTTGTGGATTATGTCCTATCTAGCCATAACTTACTCCACTTTATTCATCACTTTTATGTTTCCCCCATCCCCCCTGCGGACCATGCTCTTCTTTCCTTCTCTCTCTGAGATGACACCCCCCCTCCCACCATACCCCCCTCCCCAAGGCCCACCCCACACTATCTTCTGATTTGATGAGGGGGACCCGAACACCTTCTCTACCCACCTCCGACAAATGCTCCCCTCCGAGACCTAATTCTCCTTACTTGATTCTGCATCTACCAAGAATAAATGCCTCTCAACCACCATTTGGGATGCAATGCTCACGTCCTACCCTCACTCCACTCAGTTCACTTCTACTTCCCAAAAGAACAAATCATGTCCTATGAATCGATGGTATGACGAGGAATGCAAGATCCTCCACCGCCAACTTCGACATGCATTTACCCATGCTCACCCCTCCTATTCCAATCTCAAAGTTTCCTATCGTCGTCTCCTCCACCACAAGAAACACTTCTTTGTCTCTCACAGAAGACATGACTTATCTAATTCCCTCACTCACTCCCCCAAAAACTTCTGGCATACTATCTTCCCTCGACGCTCCCCTCTCCCATCCAATCTAGACCCCGGTTCCATGTTTTCCCACGTATTCACCCTCTATGATATTCCTAGGCAGCCCCAGATTCGAGTTACCTCTCCACCCTCCTCATGCTTCTTATTATCGAATAGAAACATCAAAGAGGTCGTTTGGGTGATGAACAATAGCAAAGCAGTAGACGAGGAAGGTTTCCAAGCAAAGTTCTTTAAGAATGGGCTTCATGCTCTAGCTTCTCACTTGGTTGATCTCTTCAACCATGTGGTCCGTACAAGTTTCCCTTCAACGTGGTCACATCACATCATTCACCCGATACACAAATCGGGCCCCAGCTCGAATCCTAACAATTACAGGACGATCGTGGTGGGCCATACATTCTCAAAGCTCTATGTTATTATTCTCCATATGAAGCTCTCCAGTGAGCTTGAGCGTAGACACCTCAGAGCTAGGGGATAGGCAGGATTTAGACCCACTCATCAAACCATCAATCACATCTTTACCCTTCGAGCCATCATTGAGGAGGCACGGCATCGATCTTCGAAAGTCTATTGCTGCTTTATAAATTTTCGGAAGGCTTTCGACTCTGTCCCGAGAGAAGCACTATTCCAGAGGCTCGAAGATATTGGCATCTCCCCGACCCTACTGACTGCCATCATGCGCCTATATGAGTCGGTTCTCAGTCGTCTCCGCACAGTTCACAAGATATCAGATTTCATCAAGAGTACATTGGGGTTAAACAAGGTTGTACCTTGTCCCCCACATTGTTTGGCATTTATATTGATGAGTTAAAGGCCTTTCTACACAAGCATATCCAGGACAACAATGAGTGCCTTCTCCACCAAATTCTGATATCCATCTTGCTTTCCACTGATGATGTGGTCCTCCTACCCTCGTCTACAGAGAAATTACAAAGATAGTTGGATGCCTTAGTTTTATTCTGCGACCTTCAGCAACTGATGGTCAACCTAGGCAAAACTAAGGTTATGATCTTTAGCGGGTCCAAGAAGTCCATAGACCTTCATTTCTTCATTAGAGGGAAGGAGATTGAGATCACCAACACATACACATACTTGGGAGTACAATTCTTTGGGCCCCGCTTCAGTTTGCGACCGACCCTCCAACCCTGGATCACCAAAGGCGATAGATCTTTCGCCCTTCTCGAGAAACAGTGTTTCTGTCACCACTTTCAGGATATCTAATCAAAGATGTCCCTCATGGACTCCCTTATCCGACCCACGATTCTCTATGGCTCAGAGATTTGGGGACCTTCCTTACTGGAGTCCAATTGGGCCTCAGTTGAGAGAGTCCACACCCTTCTCCTTCGATGCATCATTAGATGCAAACAAACAGCTCCTCAACACATCATCCTAGCAAAGTTTGGGGCTGACCCCTTTCGACTTGAGACAGTGTTCGAACTCATCTCTCTTCTGCATCGGATCCGGAGTTTCACGGACTTGGCGAAGGGGAAAAACCAGTACCCGTACTTAGCCTACTACTCTTTCGAGACCATTGTCCTCTCTAGCTCATCGATCCAGGCTCGGTGTTGGTTCATGGGGGCTTCAGATCTTTTAGAGTCTATGGGCATTCAAATAGATCGTTTCCCTCAATTTAGATTTTCCTTGGACGCACCTGGCCATCTCTTACCAACCAGACAGGTGTTGAACAAGATCATCAGGGATGACATTTACAGGCAATTTATCCAGCTCACTTAGATTAACCCTCCTAGTGGGTTACGCCCAAAGATGGCCTTTTACGCTGAGCAATTCTTGGAGCTTAGGGACAAGTTCATTGTTCGACCACATTATACATTTTGACACTAGGCGCACGCTCTTCGGATTCCGCTAGGCCAGTTGAGAGTGGGATCCCATAGACTTTGGGTTAAGACAGACCACCAGATTGATCGACTATACAAGATCTGTCAACTATGTCAGCTACAGGAAGTTGAGACTAAGGAGCACTTCATCTTCCGATGCCCCATCTACTATGAGTTCATGGGGCGGTTTCATTGCTTATTCAGGGGAGCTCAGACCCTCATTGGCTTCTTCGACTATTATGACTAGCGATGCTTAGATTATACATACAAGAGGCCCTCAGGTTTCGAGCCCATATTCTTCAGCCTCCTACGAGACCAGACCCTATTCGACGAATCACCTCCTTCACACTGCTACTTTCTGGTAAGACCACTAAGAGACAAACCAACACTGGCACAACTCCGGACTCCAGATCAATGTGGACCTGTGGGACCTTTCCCTATCCCACAAGACCTCAGCGACGTGACCAAACCAAATCTCTACCCAAAATACGAACGAGATCCCCCAAACCTCGTCCAAGTATTATGTCTTCCAGTCAGCAACGCAATGGACAACTCAAGCATCCCACTAGTTCCCCCTCTAGACATCCTAATATAATCAGTTTTCTTCACTCGACCTCAGATGGTAGGAGAAATGGGTCCATTACATGACTGACCTATTTCACTCTTGTTCCTAGGTCTTCTCGTACAGTACAACTCCTCGTCTGAGCACGTCTTTGGGATCAAGGTCTAGGGTTCTTCATGCCTCAGCATAGATCTCACTCTCTGCGACTTTACTCTATAACATTTTATTTTCATTTTGCTTTCTGCATATTGCCTTTATAGGAGACCTTTCAGTACTCCTGCTTTGTAATGACATCATTGTACTCAGCAGTCCCTTTGACCTAATTTTGTGGTCATTAACCGAACATTAATAAAATTATCTTATCTTATCTTATCTACTCTGCTCATAACTTAGAAGTTTGGGTCTCGTAAGTTTTAATATGTTTAGTGTTAAGTATTAATTATATTTTATGGTCATGAAAGTCTCAAATTCCAATTTCCAATAAATAAAAAGGTGGACAGTGGAAAACTACAATGCAAACAATTTTTTTATATATTGACTTGGGTTTTAAAAAAATCATTTTCATGCATAGGCTACAGCAAAGAAAAGTTAAGGTTTTAAAAAATCATTTTCATGCACAGGCTACAATAGAGAAAAGTTAAAACTATGACTATCACTCGTACTAGGGCAATAAAGACATGGACAGTCGATCTGAACCCTGAACGTGGAAATGCATCAATCTGGGGACTATTGGACTGGACCCTGGCACTTGGAGAAAACACACCAAAACCATGGAACTTGGAAGTAAAACCCTGGTTCCAAAGGAGTAGTGCCTGTGGCTACAAGGAGAAAATGTGTCGGGCAAACGAGTCTACGATTGCAACATGCGCGGAGGTCCAGAGGAAAGTTGGGTGACAAGCCACGGCCCACGGGTGCAGTGTCGAGCAGAGTCATGAACTCGCAAAGGAAGTTAGAGATCGTAACTTGTAACATCGTTCGACACGAAGGAAGCTAGAGACAGCAAATTGTAACTTGTAATAGCATCGGGCATGAAGGAAGCTGGAGTGTAACTTGTAAGTCTGTAACAGCGTTGGGGTTATGCAGTTGCATGAAGCGTAGAGGTTGGAGTGCATACGATGGGAATGATATCGAGACTTGGGCGGCTCGACCTTGGAAGAGATGAAAACCACATCAAGAAAAGTTATAACCACACAGAACAAGCATGTCAAGTTTTATTTTTATTTATTTTTCCCACTATTTTCGGGGCCAAATTTGAACAAATTCGTCGATTTGCTTGCCCTGAGATTCGCTTGAGGTGCGAGTTCAAGCTCGAGTTCAAGTTCGGCTTGAGATTCGTCGAATATGGGCCAAATTAATTCAAATTCATATTCAGCAAATTTCAAATTTCAAGGCAAAAATTCGCCAAATGTCATTCAATGCCATGTTCACTAGCTTTGCATCTACAACCTTCTCCCCAACTGATGCAATCTCATCATGAACCCATGTGACCTTCATAGGGTAACTGGTGACTATGTCTGATCTGGAAATCTCTATGAATCTGAGTTTGTTCTGCAATATCATCTTTTTGTTTATGTTCTCACTCTAGTAGAGACTTACCAGAGCATCGAGCATCTCCTTCATCGTCTTCTTCTCAGATATGATCAAATAGATCCTTTATGGTATCCAAGATCATTTGCTTGGCCTTCACTTCCCTCTTATTGAGAGCTACCAATTACTATAGATCTATAGGTGGAGTCACAACATCATTGATATTATACCATAGATCAATCATCATTCTCTTCTAGTAAGAGTGTAACCCTCACCTTCCATGATAAGAAATTTGAGGAACCATCCAATCTATCCTGAAACCTGAGGCACGTTGCTGCCATCTCTGAGATCTACGGAACAAACTCCCAAGTCTGAAAATAAAACTTTGAAACCCTCTAACTGTTGATCCTTCAACCTCGCAATTGATTTACTACTACAAATCCATGAGAATCTCAATCAGAAATCTAGCTCTGATACCATGTGAAAAATCCAAGCTACTAGGTGACTAAAGTCATTATGATCTAAATTAAACAAGTAAATTGCTGAATTTAATTAACCAAGAATTGAATTTCAGACCATATCATCAATCACACAATCGTTGGAAATCAAATAGCGGAAGCATAAACAATTTCACACATACACAAATAATTAATCCTTCAAAAAAAGCTTTTCATCCCTTCAAAAAACTTACAAGAAAATCTCCACGGGCTACTTAAAGCCAGCAGCTGCACAGTTATCGAAATCACCCTGAACTAAGTAGAACAGCCTGATGTACAGCTGTACAGCCACCTGTACGGACCTGTCCGTCCAACTGTATGGACACCTGTACATTCTGTCCTTACGACTATACTCTCTGTCTATATGACTGAAAGAAACTGTACTGTACAGACTGCTATTTGGAACTGCGCACTGCTCAGAAACGCCTCTTCCCTGGTTGCTCTCTCTCTCTCTCAACCTGCTAAACGATTCATGTGTGTCTAAACCTTCTATCTTGTCCTATCTTTATACTTTTAGCTGAAACAAAAACCTTAATTTATTTTTGAGATTACTCCTAGTCTAACCCATGCGTGCATGAAATATACTTTTTAGACTCAACTGCTAAAAATAACACTTTTCACTTTTTTACTTAAGTGAATTAAAAATAGAATTGCTTTTCGAAAATATCTCGAACTACTTCTTGCATCTCCACGTGAACCTGTGCGGAAGTTCCCGTCTGAGCTATAATTCTCAACAGCCTTGCTAGGCCATGTTTGCTAGTTAACGTTTGATATTGATAGTGGATGCCCTAGAGAGGGTTTGGACGCATTGGAGAGTCCTTTGTTTGTGATAAGCTCAAAGGACAATCTTGTACCAGCTTGTGATAAGCTGTTGGTATGTACTTGTAATTTCATTTGTTGTATATATGAAGTGTAATTTGCTGTCCAGACTTTGTGTACTTGTAAATCTGATTTTCAGCTTATGTTCCCATGGCAATGGGCAGTTTCTAGTGTTGGTTAGGTATGCTGATTTAACATAACAGTGAGCAGATTTTGTTCAGTGATTTGACAAGAATAGAAACTAAGAGGGCAGATTTGTGGCTGTAACAAATCCGCTGTTTGTAAGTGACTTTTTGTATCTGTTATATGTTGGCGATTGTGCCCTTAGGGCTGGACACCTAGTCCCTTGAAGTACATTGTCTCATTGTTTATTTTCTTGGGCTGCCTTATGTATTTGGTTGGACAGAAGTGGAATATATGCTGCCATGATTTATATTTCAGATTCAGCCATCAGGCTGAAAGTTCACAGGAATAGATCCCAAAAACCTCAAGTAAATAAGGTGAAATTTCTCGATGATTTTCAAAATTTCCACATTATGTGGATCACGTGCAAAAGTAAAACCCTCTTTCAGAAAACATTTACCAGCAACTGGTAAGTAAACCCTGCTGCCACAGTGTTTTTCCCTCATCAAGTTGTTCTCCATTCTTTTAATGTCACAACACAAGTATGCAAAAAATTAGGATGATGCATACTTAAAACAAAGATAATTGAAAGCATCATAAATGTGTAAAAGGAAGGGGTGAAGAAAATCACTTAAACTCAATTCAATGCCACAAGTAATGTTTCTGTTCGTCTACTAAAGTGATAGCAAAGGAAAACTGAAACTTGTAGCTCCCCCCAAGATGCACAAAGGTGTAAGAAAGAGAAAGAAAGGAACTCACTGACATCCACCTGCAGCGTATTGCCACATCCCGTACTGTTTTATCAGGTAGAACGGTTGCAATTTTGACATATTTTGATATATTTGATTCACCAGAATATCTGAACAAATGCAATAGGAATCAGTGTCAGGGTGACCATCATATTAAATAAAACTGCACTTGAAACAAATATGCAGGAACAAAAAATGTCTTCCATCCAGTAACAATTCACAAAGACCTGTGCTGCCTATAAGGTTTTTTCCATCTATGCAACATTTGACTGTAAAATGCACAGCCAAGGAGCTTAATTGAAAAATAAGTTACTGTATATGAAGACATGTGTCAAGTATCTAAGTCAAGCCATGAGTTCTATACCTACAAAAAAAGTTAAAACAGACATGTTCTACATCATGAGCTTAGGCAATGCACTTTCAGCGGGTAGGGGAGGGTCATCAAAGTTGCAAAAGACACAAAAGCAGTAAACTAGAATAGTAGTTACATGCCACATGAAATGATTGTTGAGAGGTCACTTATGTGACAATGAAGTTTATCTGAAACTCTTTTATGTTGAAACTGTTGTTCACAAACAGTGTAGCTCCAATCACAGAAAGAAATTGCATAGCTTATCATATCCTGTCCCTCGCGAATTCAAAATTTTCTCTATGGGAAACAATAAAATAGATTAGTAGTTAGAAAGACTCCAGAGACACATCACAGAAATAAGTAGGGAGGTCAGACTCCCTCCAAACAATGTTAGTTTCTCATATCTTGTCTTCCACGGGCAATAGAACTTTAAAAGTTTCTGGATAGTCCTAAGTCATCCACTGCCCTTATAGACTACAAAAGATGAAACTAAAATTCAATCTTTAGGCGACATATATAGTTAGTATTTAAAAATTTTAAATATCCTAACCTATAAGCAACCACAGCTGTCCTTCTTGCAGAAACTTAAAAGTCTGAAGCAAAGTGGCACCAAAATTCCATCACAGGCACTTAAAAGCCTGGCCAGAGTGTGTTTCCCAACAACAGACCTACATTTTCATCTGAAATAAATGTTTGTTCAGTGAATAATGCCTTTTGGCCCTGGGATGGCACATTATGCAAAAAGAAAAGAAAAAATATAAAAACACAAAATAACAAAATCGTGGAGCCTACACCCATTAAAACTTGCTTAAATCCTAACTTTGACAAACCAATCACATGAATAAGAAACGAGCAGTTAGCCTTTACCATCTTTGTCTCACTGTTTTGTTTTGATCTCATCCTTGATGCTCTTTTTTCTCAATGTCTTTGCACATTGTGAATCTTTTTTGCACGTCTTGGACAGCTACACATCAGCTGATGCTGATAAAGTAAACTGATGGTGACATCTTGAATATTTGGAGCAAATCTCAGGCATCACCACCAGAAACTCACAAAACCTGGGCAGATAGGAAACTCTCTTCATTTCTTGAAGTGTTTTCCCCTGACTATGAAATTTTGTAAAGAAATTCTTTGATAATGGAAGGTTTAGAAGAGATTGAGGCTGTAAGCACCAGATAAAAATCATGTAAGCCTTAAGGACAGCTAAGTAGGGATTTCAATGCAAAGGTTTTGTCATATGGTAGAATGTAGGACGCTCTACAACAAGAAATTTTCTTAGAAAAAGTAGGCTTGTAAAAGAAAATCCAAGTTTCAATGCAAAAATTTTATTGCATGCCGATATGTCAGCCTCTAAAATAACCAGTGTTGCAAATATCGGCATCGGCAAAATATTGTCGAGGGTCTGAAAACAAAAGTATCGGTAATATCGGGAAAATATCATAAGAATGAAAAACAAAGTTGTAAAAATGAAAATATCTGAAAATATCGTGGACCCTGATTTTGAAGATAATATGGCCAACATTGAGATATTATCGAGATGTTGGTAACACTGAAAATAACAATTGATCCTAGAAGAACTAGACTAAGTGAATTTTCCAAGGCTGTTGGGAGCGGGGAGCAGAATCGGGAAGCAGGAGCAGGAGCGTTTGGGGAGCGTTTTTTATATAATACATAAAAATATATATATATTGATGCATATATATAAAAAAAACATGCAGAATGTCAAATCAATTGCAAAAAATATGAAAACATAGATATAAGATCATTTAATTAATTGATTAGTGATGATCATTAAAGCATCAACCATTTAGTACACATATATGATATAACATCAATCATAAACATTTGTCATCAATAGATTGTAAAAGACAACATGAACCACAAAATGAAAGAGAGTCTAGACTCTAGAGCATCATATTCATTACCAAAGAGTTGTAAGATTCAGTGAATAGTTCAAAACTTCCAAATTCAAATTTCAAACTTCAAAGGTAAACTGTCATATAATGTTCATAACTTCATTGTTTACAGAATAAGCCATAATAAAGAGTCAAGACTCAAGACAAAGTACTAAGTTCTAGAGTTTACTTCTAAACATGAAACAAAAAAAGAGATCTAGTATATAGTAGCAAGTACTAAGTAATATGCCCTAAGTTTTCCTCTTGCCACGAAAAACTTCTAGTTTCTTCTCCCATGATCTTCGAAGAAGAGTAGGAGCAGGTGGAAGTGATCGTGGAACACGACCAGCAGCTGAATGGCCCCCACGTGACAATGGACCTATGAAGATAAAGGTAAAAATGATGAATCTGGAACACCTCTAGTGGATGGGGTGGCATGTCTCCTCCAGTAATATGATCACCATCATGATCACCCAAAAGTTCCTCTTCCAAGTGCTCTAAAACAATGGCTCCATCCTCCAGATTAGCCTCCTCTGGATTGTTGTCCAGATTCATATCTCTTTAACTGTTACATAAAGCATTCCCCCCTACATCACAATAATGCGACAACAACCTCAAGTTGTAATGCACATAAACCAAGCTTTCTGCCCGGTCTGCATTCAAGTTGTTTCTCTTTACACTGTGGATGAAGCTATAAGTGTTCCAACACCTCTCCACAGAAGAGGTGTTAACAACATGAGAAAGCACCTTCACTGCCAATTTATGCAAATTTTTGGCAGAGGAGCCATACATGTTCCACCATTCGATGGAACCCAACCTGTCTCGATCTTTGGTTGCATGCAAGTTACCAAAGACTCCATGCTCACTGATGTATTTGCTCAATTTGCTTCGTACTTGAGCACACTCCTCTTCATCAGCTAGCAACTTGTCCAATGCAAGCATATATCCGTTTTGCACCTCTGGATCTGTGTGTGGTTTTCTCATTTTCCCACCCCCAGGTGCCAGTTGGGCCAACCAAGATGAAGAATAATATTTTGGGGTAAGGACATATGCCAGGGCATGGAGTGGAACATTCAAATTATCCCACCTTTTGACCACAAGTTTATGGATATGATCATAAAAGATCAAATCCCTCGGCTGAACAATGTCTTTGATTTGGCCTAGCATGTTGTCCATCTGCTCATACACCTCTCCAATCCCCAACTGATCTGTATCTGCAAACTGAATCATATTGTAAATGGGTTTGGTGAACTACAGAATATACCAAACCTGTTGCCAAAAATGGCCATCAAGAACTGTGTCCTCCACCTCCTGAAAGTCACTTCTCTTAGATGCGAATGTAGCCCTCTCTTTTATATCCTGCCATGAATCACTCGAGGCTATACTAGCCAGTGCCTCTCTTACCTTCAATAGGCACCTGAAGGTGAGATAATAGCTAGCAAATCTAGTCTTTGCAAAATTTAGTAACTCCAACTTGAAGTGATTGTGAAAAATGAAGTGGGTCGTGCTATGATTGGTAATAAATCTTATCATCTTCTTCCCTCTCTTGTATAAAGCACTAATCCATCTATAATCATGGTCCTTCATTATAATGATATCATGCATCAAAAGGTTCATTGAACCAAACACCCCGACCAAAATATATTGGGGTACCTACCTTCAATGATTGTTCCTGCTGCCTTACAATTAGCAACATTATCAGTGATGACTTGAATGACATTGTAGGGCCCAATCTCTTGAATGGTTTTAAGCAAGGCATCTGCAATATTAATACATGTCTTATAGCGATCTGAGCAGTCATGGGCTAAAAGGAAGACAGCACCACTAGCAGACACACCAAGAATATGTATCAATGGTCTGCCTTTCACATTTGTCCAACCATCAAATACAATTGATACCCCATGTCGGTTCCAATCATTTGTAAATTTTCCTAGAGCACCTTGGATTTTGGCTCTTTCCCTGTCAAGTTCCAAGGTTCTAGCTTTGTCATACCCGAGGCTCTTATATCCTTTAGGGGAACCATTGATGGCTTGGACCATTTCATGCCAATATGGTGAGCGAAGAACATTGAATGGTATACCACATGCATAGAGAAACCTGAAAATTTTTACATCTACATCATCTCTACAACCTTGGTCAAGGAAATCTAATTGTTCTAAGTGAAGACGAAGGCGAGAATGCACTACCATGGGGGGATGTGGCTCGACCGGTGAACATTCTTTGTGCATTCTCAAGTTCAACCTTTGGTTTGTTGGCTTTGTTTTGTGCTACCTCCTCTTCCCTTTGGTATTTGAGTCTATCTTCAGGATCCACTTTTAAACAGACTTTGATTCATATATTCTTACCTTCATCCCAGTACATAGTCCCACATAGATGCGTTCTCACATGGGTATAGGAACCTATGTATTTTGTATGACAATGGTGGTATATAAATTTCTTGTTCCACCCCCTTTCCCTCCACTAAGCTTTGTGACATACTTCCACAGAGGTGTGTACCTCTCTTTGCCTTTTTGGAGATCATGATCATCATTATCATTTTCATTGTCTTCATCCCCTTCCATTCTTTCCTCTTCTCCTTGATATGTACTTTCCACTTCTATTTTTTCCTCACTATCATGGGTATTTCGACGTGAACTTCCCACCACCATCATTATAATAAAAAATGGAACCAAAATGGCATACCACATTGACATCAACATCATGAATGTTGAACCTTGATAATAACTTGCTACCTACAATAGAATGATGGAGGAGAAATGGGAAAGAGTTGGAGAAAAAAACATTCAAATATTCAACATAGCATAATATACTAGTTTACAACACATGCATTTTTTTAAAACAAAACAAGAAAGAAAAATGGGCTTAAGAGCCTACCTCTTTAGCTCTCCAATGATCGTTGAATATGACTATGGTAGCCTTCAATCTCCCTTCCAATCTCTCACAAATGGCAGCCTTCAAAGTTTAATCTCCCTTACAAGCTCTCCAAGCTCTCTTCCAAGCTCTCCAATCTCCCTATGGGAGCCTTCAATATTCCTTCCAAGCTCTTCAATCCCTTCCAAGCTCTTCAATCTCCCTTCAATCTCCTCAAGAACTAGCAAGAACCCTCTCAAAACCCTCTTAGCAAAGATGAGTGAAATGAATGAAATGAGAAATAGAATGAGAGAAAAAGGAATGAATGAGTGTTTTAAGAGTCTTGGCTAACCCTAGGCTACCTTTCCCTTGCTTCATATCTCTCAAAAACCAAAAAAAAATGCCCAAACGCCTCCTCACGCGCGTGTGCCAAGGGAGTGTTTTCGAGGAGCATTTTTAACCATGGGAGCGCTCCTTAAAAAACCAAGGAGCGTAGTTTTGCTTAAGAGAGCACACTCCCAAATTTTGCTCCCGAACGAGAGCGTTCAGGGAGCGGACTCAGGGGAAAGCTCCCATTCATAGTGCTTCGAGAGGGGGGGGCACTCCCCCGCGGCCTTGGATTTTTCGTAATTTATTGCTTTTGTATATTGTTGTCCATGTGTTGTCTCAAAATGCACAACATAAGGAAACCACATTAAGGCATAAGGTCGGGCAACTATCTTCAACTATTCTGCCAAAGGTTCCTAGTCCCAAGTACACAACAACTACAATAGTTGATACTGGATCATTGTTGAATGTGCTCTTGAGAAAAAACAAGAAAGAAATTAACGAGGGCCTTGTTAGGTTGTTTTGAGCAAGCATCATGTTTAATAAAACACAGGGACCCCTTCATCTCTTCCCAACAACCTAGTTATGGAATGATCTGAAGCACCTAAAGCAGATCAACAAAGTAGAGAGATAGCCTTTTACACATTAAGGATAGTTTGGAGGACAAGAGTATGTCCATTGAATATAATAGGTGGAAAGAAACTACAAGGGGATTTTTAATGTACCTACCATAGGGGATGGTACTTTAACATTCACTCAAACCATGGTACTCCAAATGTATCCATTGATTTTAAGTGTTTTGTAATACCCATGTTTCCCCTTGTTTGTAAATATAACTATCACTGGCCAAGAGACTATGGCGGACTATATATGTGTGAATGTTTGATTTGATGAACCTTCGTATAAAAGGGTCAATGTATGAATTTTCTATTATTAATAGAAATTGGATGTGTTGCACAACTACTGAAAGGGGGTAGTTTGCCAAGATAGACCATGGATGCTATGAGAGAGATGGTGAGGGAAACCAAGAATGGTTGAGATGACCCTCACCAAACCAGTACCTACTGGGTGTAATTGCTCAACAGTCCTCTAACCCAGAAATGAATTACCAGTCAGGCTGGTAGTTGGAAGGCCATCCTCAAGAGTTAATGAGGAGATGGAAGGCTTCCAGGCCTGACCACGAATTGGGGATTCGGACCCACACAACCTTGTTGAGGAAGGCAAGAAAGGAGGTAATTTGGGGGACAGAGACAGAGGGGCAAGAAAGCAGAGTAGAGAGAACAATCTCGAGAAGAGAGGAGAAGCATGTTTTCGACTCTGGAGTTGAGAGAAAAGCTGAGAAGCAAGCTCGTTTTGGCAATAAGAAGCCATGGGCAGGGTTTCGCTACAAGCTGATAAACGAGGATGACGAGTGACTGAGGAAGTACTCGTACAGACCTCCTTGCTTGGAGTAGAGAAAACCGGTTGCCAATTTCCTGTGGGAGGAGGAGAGTAACCTCTGTCCCTGACTGTTGTGGAGCAAGGAGAAAGAATCTCTCTCAAAGCATCATGGTCTAGCTCGGGGGTGGCTAGCGGTAAATCCGTCAGGAGTGGTTGTGCCTATGGTTGGGAGGAAACAGGCACACCTTTCACCAGTCGCTTCACATTTTCCAGTTCTGACAAGTATTTTCATACTCTATGTAATACATTGGAAGTGATGATTGAATTTCTGTGTTTATGGTCAACTCTTGCAGTGTTTGTTCAGTTATTAGAAATGCTCATTTGCTTCTATAAACTGTTGTATTTACTTGGTCTTCGATTTACCTCAGTTTAGTTGCTAGAGAGTTATGGAATGTGAATCCACAGGAGAGTCAAAGTAGGATTAACTAAAACGTCTAAGTCTTGTCGATCTTTGAGTTTACCTTAGCGGGAATGTCAAGTTCAACACTGTGGGAAAAAGGGCGTTTCCTTCAGAGTATCCACCCATCTGACCGAGGGCTCATACCCATGTCCTTAACCCATTTGTTGCTAAAAGGATAAGCGCTTAGCCCCAAGAATTTCCAAAGAACCCATATGACCAGGGTCTGGGAACCCTGTGCTAATCCGAAAGGAGCTAGCCCTTTTGGCTTCGGGACTTCGAAACTTATGATTCCACAATCCTCAAAAACAGTCGAAGGCTGGTCGCGAATTGATGCGGGCCGTAGATCTGGGAATCCGACGAAGATCTCTCTCAGTCGTTAGATCATACTTAGGAAGGGTAATGTTAAGCGCTTCGGCGAAGATTTCACTTCGGGAGAATAGGAGTGGTCTAGCTCCGAAACTTCTGAATGTCAGAGTCGCGAAGTTGATATGGATCGTTGATAATAGAGGGACGCGTGTCCACAAATCAACAGCTATCCGGAAGTCCGGGTATTCGACGGTAAAGGGGCGAGCGAGTTTCCCCAGAGCTCTGCAAGCCAGAGTAAATCCTAGTCGTGAATGCTAGGTACACATGGCGATAGATCAGGCGTGGTCAGGAGAGGAAGCTGGAAGATACACGCCGAACAACCGAAAGTCGAACTTCCGAAGTGACGTGGACGACATCCTCGAATCCTTCGGGATCCCTCTCAGTCGTCGATTTAAGGAACCCACCCTCGACTGCTCAACCAACCAGGAACGCATCATGGAGCGACACGTGGCCCCTACTTGTCCTCGGTCAAATGTTGTTCGTCGAACTAGAGTCGTTGGATGAGAGGGTACGTGGCAAGCGATCCTATAGTCCGGAGACTTAGTACTCCGGAGGAATTTGACCAAGAGTTTTCTAGGTGTGAAAACTCTTGAAGTCACGAACCGCGAAGTAATCTGGACAGTTGATAGGTAGAGGACACGTGGCGCTAGATCCGAGAGTCTGGAGACTTGGCTCTTCGGGGGATTTGCGATGTGAGGAGTTGCGAAGTCCGAAACCCCGAAGTAATGGAGGTTAGGGATCCGAGGAATACGTGGACTTTTACTGACCGTGAGATCGAGGGGCTGTGCAACTATCAGTCCAAGATGACGTGGCATCCTGACGTCATTCAAGGTGACGTGGACCCACATTACGCGTACCACATGTCACCCGAACATGGATGATTCATAGACCCCTTATGCATGTTAGAGCATGACACGTGTCACCCCTTGGTGAGGACACGTGTCACCCCTGGCCCTCCCCGCATGTCAGCTTCTGGTTCGTGCCCGCTTGGCCAACGTGGTTGGTGACGTGTCCGGGACTCCATGAGTCTGGATAACTTCAGGGGTTCGAAAGATTTGGGCGTAGTATAATAAAGGGATGTTCGACGTCGATTGTCGAACGTTCAACGACGATCGTCGATTGTCGAAACACCAAAAATGTAGGACGTCAGATGTCGATTGTCGAACGTTCAACGACGATCGTTGATTGCCAAAGAGCCAAAAATGTAGGACGTCAGATGTCGATTGTCGAACGATGAAAAGGGACATTCAATGCAAAACGTTCGAACATCGATTGTCGAAGGGCCAAGGCCACATGGTGAGATTTCGAGACTTCGAGGAGTAAGAAAAAGAGGCGTTCAGTGTCGAACGCCGAAGACCCCGACTAATAACGCTCGGGTAACTTCGATAGGCGATAGTTTGCAGACCAAAGCTCAGATTTTAGTGTGGTGGCGACCGTTAGAAAGCTCGTGGAAAGCAGTAGCCAATGGAGAGCCTGGAATCAGGATTTGAGATAGTTAGGAAAAACATAAATTTGATGCCCCATCCCTAGAAAGGGTATTTAGGGGTCGGGTGTGTTACATGTTTCATATTAGTTGTTGAGGATTTAGGAATGAAAGGCATTTTTCAAAGCCCAAGAGGTCAGCTCAACCAGTTGTTTCCAATGTTGTTGGGCATTTGGCTAGTTCCATACTAGTAAGAGCCCAATTC
This sequence comes from Picea engelmannii, assembly GCA_009831015.1. Taxonomy (NCBI): domain Eukaryota; kingdom Viridiplantae; phylum Streptophyta; class Pinopsida; order Pinales; family Pinaceae; genus Picea; species Picea engelmannii. The sequence continues at coordinate 95,229 of ML792240.1, read as the reverse complement.
AAATCCACCTCGATGAGGCTCACTAGTATATGCTAACAGGTTTACTAGGGATGCCATCCACCAATGTGGGGAAGCATCCCTTGGGCTTCCCCATGAAGTTTTACTTGGAAAAACAAAAGAAGGCATTTGTCCAACTTATGACAAATAACGTCACCACTCAAAGAGGTGTGGTAGAAATATTGCAAGATGCATGCCTAAAGATGTTTTTGATAGAAGGATGGGCAATGAATAAGCATGGAAAGGAAAGCTTGGACTACAAGGCAAAGATTGTGGATTCCCTAACCATGTAGATAAGATAAGATAAGATAAATGTAATAATGCCTGACAAATGACCTCTTAGTAGGTCAATGGGACTGTTAGGTACGATGATGTCTATACAAAGAGGGGGCGCTAAAGCAACTCCTATATAAAAGCAAGAAGCAAAAGATAAAATTGAATGGAAGTTTAATCTAAACCCTAGAAAGCCAACTCCAAAGATGGAGCGACGAACTAGGAGAGAGATGTACAAGGTGAGTGGATCTAGAGTCTATGGTTCCAATGGAACAAGGTTATCTTGGTCCATTGGAACCATTTCTCTTGACATCTGAGGTTGAATGGAGAAAACTCAAAATAGATGTCTATCCAAAAGAAGAATCATAATAGGAGTTGGAATGAGTGATGCGCTACTGTTTGGAAGGAAGAACCCGTCATTGTGGTCTAGAAGATATCATCTAACGACTAGTTTGTCTACTAATATGAGGTATGTTCTGGCGACGTTGTTGGGATCTCACAGAAGTAGAAATAATTCCCTATGTCCTCACTGATCTAGGGTCATCTCTATCCATCTATGGCTTGGTGCCCCTAATCGGGAGCACCGTAAAAAAGGAAGTGATCCACTAGGTGGGAGCTACTCCAAAATGTGGACATGGTTAGAGGATAGAAGAACAGAGACAAAGGGCCTCCTACATGTATAAGGCGAAGCATCTCTCGTCAGGATACCTAAAGAAACTGCCAAGCGTTTGTAGCTCTCTAAAAAGAAAATGGAACTATCTTCAGATCTCATAGTAAACACAACAACGAAAGATGAAGTGCTCCTCAGTCTCAACCCCTTAGAAATGGCACAGTTGGTAGATCCTGTATAAACGGTCAATCTGATGATTAGTCTCAATCCGTAATCTATGAGAGAACTCTGAACTGGCCCAGGGGAATCCGAAAAGCATGCATCCAATGGCGAAGTATGTAATGGGGTCAAACAATGAGTCCATCCCTCATAACCATGAAGTGCATAGAATGCCATCTTCAGATGCAACCCACCCTAAGGGTTTATCCAAGTGACTCGTACAAGCTACCTGTAGATATCCTCCCTGATGATCATGTTCGTCTCATGTCTAGTAGGTAAGAGGCGGCGAGGTACATCAAGGGAATATCTAAACAGAGGGAGTTGGTACATCATAATACCAACAGATGTTAGGAGATCCAAGACCACGGCATACCAACACCGAAAGCACACTAGAGAACTAGTTGATGCAATGGGCTCTAATGAGCAGTAGGCCAAGTATGGATATCGATCCTATCCCTTCGCTGTATCAACGAAACTCCAAATGCGGTGCAGGAGTGAGATGAGACCAACACTATTTCAAGCCGAAAGGGATGAGCATCGAACTCTAAGAGGATAATGTGCTAAGGGACTATCTGCTTGCATTTGATGATGCAACGAAGGAGGATGATTTGTACTCTCTCTATTGAAGACCAATTAGACTCTAGTAATCTAAGTCCCCAAACCTTAGAACCATATAAAATTGTCGGCCAGACAAGTGTCCATGAGCGACATCTTGGACGATATGTCCTAAAAATGGTTCTGGAAACACTACCTCTCAAGAAGGGCCAAGGATCCATAGCTCTTTCTGACTCGGAGATGAAGTGCATACCACATGGCACAAACTAAAGTGAGGTCCTATGAACAGTAACCCCAAATAAGTATACATGTTGGTGATCTCGATCTCCTCTCCTCTGAAAAAGAAATGGTAATCAAAGAGGATCTTCTTCGATCCATTGAAGATCGTGACCTTGGTTTTACCCAAGTTGATTGTCAATTGATAAAGGTCACAAAAGAGGGCTAGGGCATCCAACTGTCTCTACAACCCTTCAAGGGATGAAACTAAAAGGATCACATCATCCGCGAAAACCAAGATAGAAATCAGGACCTAGTGGAGAAGGCCCCCATCTCCATCCTGGATGTTCTCATGCAAGGACTCCAGCTCGTCAACGTAGATCCTGAACAATGTGGAGGATAGGGGGTAACCATGTTTGACCCCAATGGTACTCCTGATAAAATTTGATACCCCATGTGTTGTGTGTAGACGCCCAAGGACTGACTCATATAGGCGCAAGCTAGCATTCAGTAAGGTCTCTGAGATACCAATATCTCTGAGTCTCTAAAACAAAGCCTTACGTGGACGGTGGGATAGAATCAAAAGCTTTCCAAAAGTCCCCAAAGAAACAATAAATTTTCGAAGAGTGAAGTCGCGCCTCCTCAATTATGGCCTGGAGTGTAAAGATGTGATCAATGGTCCGATGCTCAAGTCGAAATCCATCTTGTCCTCTAGCTCTAAGTTGCCTCCCCTCAAGCTCCCTAGAGAACTTCAAATGGAGGATCATAGCATAGAGTTTAGAAATTGTATGGCCTACCATGATTGTCCTGTAGTTGTTGGGATCCATACTAGAGCTCGATTTGTGGATCAAGTGAATAGTATGATGTGACCAAGGCTTGTTAGATAATGGAAAACCCATGCAAACCAAATGGTTGAACAAATTGGCTAGGTGGTTATGCATTGAAATATCCCTGATCCGGCTGATCAAGATATTTGCTACTGTTCTACT
>ML792240.1:53759-77110 GCA_009831015.1 Picea engelmannii | reverse complement strand
AGGGTTTCATATGAATACCATCCTCCAAATAAAAGGAAGTATGTGGGAAAAAAAATATAATATTAATATATAATTTAGAAGAATACTATTGATATGAAACTAAACTTAGTGCTCAAATCATTTATAAAGAATTTGTAAATTTTATTTTCTTTAAAGTAATAATTTTATCATAATGTATAATAGAGATATTATACTTATAATTGTGTTTATCTAAATTAATTATTTTCTTTTAGATTTTGTGTTCAAGTGTGATAACTATCAGGCTTTTATTGGGCAATTTTAATTATAGTTTGAGTATTTCCTTGGATGGGGATTAAGGAAGTGTGGTGTCATGCCCATCATTCCAACAAATGTGGTACTATTAACAGTCACATTCCCTTGGTTCATGATGGCATGTATGGCACTTATCACCCACCCTTACTTGATGATAGCTCTACATCTAGAATTGGATGAGACCTGGATGAGGGAGAATGGTGATGAGAAATGGAAGTGCTCTACACCAATACACCAACTTTTTCTATGTCCAGACGAGAGTTCGACAAGGGATGATGCAACAAGTACAAACGTAGATCCATGACTTGTCGACACATGACGTAGTGACCATGATTGTGGGGATTTATGGCTCTCCAGCCTGAGACCAATACCATTCTCGTGATGATACCCACATAGCATAAGATGGCCTGTCCCAGTGTGCTTTGTCTACACAACAAGCACCTTAGGAGCAAGGTGAACCAAGGCAGTGTTGAGAAAGTAATAAAGAAAGCGGTGGCATGCACTAAGGAAAATATGGACTATAGGATACCAATTTCGGTATATGAAGCGGAACAACTTAAGAAAGATGAAGAAGAAGCAGAAATAGAGGTAGAACACCAACATAAGGAAAAGGGGAAGGGGACTAAACCAGAATAGTCTAGGCAAAGAGGCAATGACAAACCCCCTACACGAAAGGCTTGTAAGGACACCACCCCTAAAAGGACTCAAGCCATGGGCACAATACATATCTCAAGGTTTTGTTGGTCAACGCAAAGTTACCATGATTCAAAATCTAGACAAATTAGAGGATGCACTTTGTAGGCACAAATTTGCCACTGGAAATAAGTAGATAGGTAAAGAATCGGCATACATCATCCTCGATATAGGATTTTCATGAAGCAAAACCACCAAGTATTCTATGACCCTTAACCTCTATCAACATACAAAAGAAATGATACCCTATTGCGTGGACTTGATTTCATAAAAGAGCATCCCCCTTCTAAAAAATATCCAAGAGGAGTTGCAACAACTCAATGACAAATACTATTTCTTGCTAGAATCCATTTAGGGTTCAAAGCATGCTCCAAAGGATGGTGAAGAAATAAGGGATGAGGGAGAAACAAAAAACAACTAGCCTAGATTACTCCCAACAACCCATCTACATTGATGATGATGAAGAATAACAAAAAGACTCTTTGGTTCCCCTTTATCTCAATGGATACAATTTCTCTATTTTCTTTCTACTATTATGATAACACGAGAATTAGTAGCCAAGGGCCAAGCTATATCTAATATTGTTTTTTATCTAATTCTGCTAAGACATACTCAAACTTTTTCAAAATTTGAACATGGTATTACTGAAGCCTATGGATGTAATAGAGTATTGTTATAAGGGAATTGGTGAGAGGGTTTCTCCAATGATTTCTTTGAAAACATGTAAATATTTTACCAGCATGTGTATATGAAGAGATAACATGTCACTTACTTACAAAAAGAAAAATTGGTTTTCAAGTATCTAGCTAAGTAAGGCATAAAAAAGATCCACTTGCTAAATTAAAACCTTCGTTGGTCAACTTGTCACCCCCTTACCACATCGATCTTACAATCTATAATTGTTTAGAGGAAGATGACTATTTTCATAGTAACAATTCTAGGATTGCACCTGGGATTGAAAACCACTGAATAACTAAAACAACTTGTGTGCAAGTAAACCACTTGCATTTGATAAATGCAATTACCTTGTTACAAGATAATGTTCACTGAATTACATTCATTTATAAAAAAAAATAACTTATGTCTTCATGAGATAGTCACATTACTACAAATTCATTGCACACACATACACACACATATTTCAAGTTACAAATCTCGAGGAAAAATCCCAAGTACTTCCCCTCATTTTCGAGGATGGTATCCATGGTAAACCCTAAATTATTTAGGGCACAACGTCAATCAACAACAAGGCTCGAAGCCATTACAATAATATATTCTTTTAAAAGCTCAACATGTCACTTGTGGGAATTCCTCGGTGGGGAGGATAACAATCATTCCTCTCAACCACCCAACCTAAACTTAATGGACTGTGTGTGTGTGTGTGTGTGTGAGGGAAAAACTCCTGGGGAAACCCACCTGGTACTTCCCCTCATTTCGAGGATGATACCCATGGTAAACCAGATTTTGTAGAAAGCCAAGGATTTTTCAATAGCATGCTCATTTAAGAGTTAAACACGTCACTTGTGGGAATTGAACCTGGGTGGGGGGAAAACACCCCTTAGCACAAATCACTTGGGCTAAACCCAATTGACATATATGTGTGTGTGTGTGTGTGTGTGTGTGGTTTTTAATAGAAGGGTATTATTAAATTTTCATATAAATACATATTTATTTTAATATATAACTATGAAGGTCAAGCAAGAGTGGTGGTGTTCCCTCCATTGAAGTTTGATTCCTCTCTAGAGTATGGTATGTTTAACATTCTCCAAATAAATATCTAGAGGATGTTGTCATCAACTAAATGTACAAGTCAAGCATGGTAACAAAGAAAGTCTTTAATACCCCTCGTTCTATCAGTATTCTCTCAATCAAAAAGTTGATTAGNAGAGTATGGTATGTTTAACATTCTCCAAATAAATATCTAGAGGATGTTGTCATCAACTAAATGTACAAGTCAAGCATGGTAACAAAGAAAGTCTTTAATACCCCTCGTTCTATCAGTATTCTCTCAATCAAAAAGTTGATTAGATGACATTAATCAAACATTAAAAAAATTCACAACAATTGTAAGATGGATGTGATTTATATATAACGAGTTTTTTTTATAGAGATATTATAAAATTTTCATATAAATACATATTTATTTAAATATATATCTATTAAGATTTAGCAAGAGTGGTGATCTTCCCTCCTTTGAAGTTCAATTCCTCTCTAAAGTATGGTCTGGTTAACATTCTCCAAATAAATATCTAGAGAATGTCATCATCATCGTTGAAACGTACAAATCAAACATGGGATGTCCATTGTCGCCCCTTCTTTTCATTATGGTTATGGAAGGTCTTAGCCTTTCTTTAAAGAAAGCTTAAGCTGATGGTGCTCTATCGGGGATAAAGGTTTCCAGATTGATAAAGGTTCTTCATCTACTGTTTGTCGATGACATTCTTATAATGTCGAGAGCTTCTATTGCAAAATGGGAGAAAATCCAAAATATTCTCCTTGTTTTTTGTCGTGCTTCGGGACTGGTGATAAATGTACAGAAGTTTGTTTTCCTGCATTCTGGAGTCTCTCTTGAAACTCTCCAGTCTTTAAAATACTTATTCCTTTACTCCTACAAAGAGCTTACCATAGGATTTAAATATTTGGGGTGTTTGTTGAAGCCAAATAGTTATAAATTGGAGGATTGGCAATGGCTTTTTGATAAGTTCAAGACCAAGATTAATCATTGGTGTAATATATGGCTCTCCCTGGGTGGACACTTTGTGTTAATATAAGCGGTTTTAGAGAGCCAGCCAGTCTACTGGATGGTTCTTGCTAATATATCGATTCTGGTTCTCCACAGGATTCGCAAGTTGAGTATTTCTTTCCTTTTGTCAGGAAATAAAAATAAACGGAGTTATCATTTATGCAATTGGAAATCAATTACAAAACCAAAATAATATGGAGGTTGGGGCCTGTGAAACATCTTTGTTTTCTACAGAGCTTTAGCGACAAACACCTTATGGCAAGCTCTAATGAAGTCGGGTATCTAGCAAAGGTTGATCAAGGACAAATACATTCCACATGGGTCGGTGTTGACATGGTTGAGATCGGTAGATTCGGTTACTTCCTATGGGTCCCAGACTTGGCAAAATCTTCTGAATACGTTACCAATTATACTTCAATGGTTGGCTTGGAAGCCGGGCACATGACACTCTATTTCAGTAGGGAAAGATGCAATCTTAGGAATGGGACATGATTATTTTTTTATCACAGGAGCTGGTGAATAGTCTTAACCAAAAAAACATTCATCTCTTGTATCAAGTGAGCCAAGTTTTGCCGAGGGGATCGATATGCTCAATCTGGATTAGTAGTGATGAGTTGGGTTTGGTTGAGGAACTTACAGCGGAATGGGATAGATACATGCAGAATTTGATTGATTTAGGATTCAAATTAGTGGATAGGTCGGATGAATTAATTTGGACAAGTGGTGATATGTCGGGACAAATTTCTGTCAAGAATGTTTACACAACCTTATCAAAAAAAATATGGAGATTCAAAACAGGGGGCTGGAGGAGGAAACTCTGGAAATGGGATTGTCCACTTAAGATAAAGCTTTTTGTTTGGCTCTTAGATGAAAACAAAATTTTAACCTGGAAAAATTTGCAAAAGGGGTCAGGATTATGCTATCTGTGCAAAAACAAGAGGGAATCATGTAAACATCTTTTTGTTAATTGCTCTTTTACTGTATCAGTTTGGGAGAAAGTGAAAACTGTTGTAAATCTCACTTGTGGTTGGAATGGCATATCAGTGAATGAATGTTTCCAAAACTGGGCAAATCATAATTTTAATTTACAAGCTCTCCTTGCTTATATTTGTTGGTACCTTTGGTTGGATAGAAATAATTCTATCTTCGAGGCAGGGACCCCCTCTACTATGAGGATAATGTATCTTTCTCTAGGAGTAATGGGCAATCTGGGGAAAAATTAAAAAGTTTATGCCCCTGGGCATATAACTACAATCTTTCATGTAGATAAAGCTCTTGCTTGGTTTGATGGGGCTGCTCAACAGAATGGCAAACTTAGTGGTGCAGGCGAAGTCTTAAAGCTAGATGATCATAAGGAGTACAGATGGACCTTAAATTGTGGAAGTGGAACAAACTCCAGGGCAGAGCTCATGGGAGCTTGGGCTACTTTGGCACTTGCTTCAAGGCTTACAGTTTATGACTTACATGTTATGGGGGATTCAAAGATAGTCATTGACTGGCTCAATCATAAATGATCGCTAAAGGTGGCAACATTAGATGGCTAGAAGGATAGAATTTATGAACTCCTCCCTCTATTCAGGTCTATCTCATTTGCACATATATATAGGGAAGAGAACAAAGAAGTTGATTGTCTATCTAAAAAGGCTCTTTATATTTGCCCAGGGAGAATTGTCTACAATCAATGGGAAGGAGGCCATGAGGGCCCCACACTTTTCTTAAATATGTATTGATCATCAGTGAGTCCTCTTCGGATCTCATAGATTTTTTTGGGCTTGCAGTTGCTTCATTTCCCTCTTTGTTGGGGAGTTTTTTGTCTTGATATTAGTCTCTCGGTAGCTTTGTCGAAAAGGACATCTTTGAAAGGTTTTGGATTTTACTTTGTTGTAAGAGCGTCTCATTTATATGGGTATGCCCATAAAAGGATCATCTTTGCTTTTGATGTACCAACTATTTGTAAACATATTATATTATTATGAATATAATGTAAAATTTTCAGTGGAAAAAAACAAACATGAAAATTCTTAAAACCCTTGTTCTATTAGTATTCTCTTAATCACAAAGTTGATTAGATGACACTAATCAAAGGTTAAAAAAAAAATGTCCAACAATTATAAGATGAATGTGATTTATGCGACAATACTTATGTTAAAGCTTTCTAATTTAAACTTCAACACATAAATTTTAAATTTTTAAGTTGATGTGTATGTTAAAGCTTTCTAATTTAAACTTCAACACATAAATTTTAAATTTTTAAGTTGATGTGAATACATTCTCTTCCGTTTAATAATAAGAATAATAATTTTAATATTGTACTTTGTAAATTCTCTAATTATTATCTATATACAATGTCAATGATGATAATAAGGATTCTAATTAAATTTGATTACATATTAATACTTTCCTTCTCCTTCTTTATGTAGGGTCCTCACTTTAAAAAGAGAATCTAGAATGTCGAACTAAATTGTATAGGGAGTTGACATTGACATAAAGAATCTTCGGAGCTTTGAATGAGAGAACCTTAGGTATGCTCTTCACAATTAGGAATCCTTCTTATTTGTTTGTTTAAGACGCGTGGCATGGAAAAAGATATACATAGAATCACGCATGGATGTTTTTTTTAAAGAGATGACATGTGGTGGTTTAGAGGTGTACAATTTAATTATTATTATTTAATTAAAATAGTTTTAATTTATATATATATATATTTATTAGAGTGTAAAAAAATAGAATAAATATATTTTTAAATTTTAATATATTAAAATTAAAAATATCAAAATTATATGGTTTTTATAAGCTATAAAATTGGAAAAAAATTATGTTTTATAGTATTAAAGATATGTAATGTGGAAAAAAATGGTGTTTATTTAAGGATTTTACAAATTCACATATTTTAAGGTGTTTTTGGGTTAATCCGATAATAATTAATTTTGCTATAAACATCATGATTGTAGTTTTAATGATATTATTTTTGTTTTTTAACCTTATAATGTTGGAAATTAGTTTTGACTAGCAAGATTAGTATTGGTAGATAAAATACTTGTAATTTTTCAACGTTGTTTTATTAATGATTTCATTATTGTTTTAAGCCTCGTCTTTAAACTTTATATGGATGCAAGATGTCAATATTATTGATATTATGAATTTGATTGTCTTCTTTTATGTGTGAATAGTTAAGTCAAACGTCATGATCTCTATCTCGGCCTCTTTTGAGTTTATGGTGGCTATTCCTCATTCTAAAAGGAATAATAAGGAGCATATCTTTTTTTTCCAGTAGAAAATTTCACCATATATTTATATATGTTGTTCTAAAAAACAGAGAATCAAAGAGTAAGTACACAGTCTATAAGTAATACTTCACCAAACAAAAACTAACAACACCATCAGATGTGTTTGGTCAAAATGATTCCAAAACTTACAAAACATGACAACTTTTCTAAGACAAACCCAATAGTCTCGACAATATAGATCAAACTTCACCAAGAGAATAAAAAAATAGTGTCATAAAACAACATATATAAAATATCCATAATCCCAGCCAGGACCATAAATCTCAGGGGAAAAGGTGCAAAGAAAGTGGGGGGGCCTTCTAGCCATCCTGCCATTTGCAATAATGAATCCTTCCTTCTGGGGCCAAAAGGGCTTCCTTCGATAGTGAGTTTGCTTCCTTGTTATCTTCTCGATAGATATGTTCGAACTTTATGTCTTTGAAGTTAGAAATAAGGGATCTGATCTTCTGCTTCCAACCAATAAGAGATGTAACACAAAGTGAGCACTCGTTGTTAATCCAATCAATCATTATCTTTGAGTTCCCCAGTACGTGAAGCTGTGAAATATTAAGTCTAATGGCTGAGGTTAAGGTGGCCCAAGCACCAAGAAGTTCAACCCCCATGTTTGAACCACAACCGCAGTTGTAAGTCCACCTGTAGATAGTAGACTCACCACTCTTAATAGTACCACCTGCTCCACTCATCTTACCATTGTTTTGTGACGCACCATAAAACCAACCAACATTTGAAAAAATCAAATCAGGAGGTTTTCAAATCCTTTTGGGACAATAAGTAGAATGCGCACCAGAGTCTATCTTCATCCCACGGATCTGAGCCAAAGCTCCCTGAACAGATTGTATAGAAGATTCGAATAAATAATTATTTTGAATCAGCCATATAGTCTAGCAAATCACAACAGGTAAGCAACCTGAGTTTTTCTCCAGCTTCAGCCAATTGTCGAAGCTCTGTATCAACGAACTCCCTCCCCAAATAGTATTGAACTTGTAATCAATGGCCATACATTTCCAGATATCGAGGGTGAAAGGGCACCAGACCATGATATGGAAAGTCGTTTCCTCCTCTCTAAGGCACAAGGAATAAATGCTCGGACCTTCCCACCCTCTCCTTCTCAAATTTTCCCAAGTAAGGACTTTATTTTCCAGTAAAAGCCAAAAAAACAATTTTAATTTTAATGGAATCTCCCATTTCCATAACGTCCTTCGTCAACCCGTGGATGTGACTGTCCAGTATTCACGAGCAAGGGTAAAGTAAATGTTTTTGACTGTCAATACCCCCGAGTGATCTCCTCCATTCCAAATGAGAATATCATCTACAGGAAGTAGTTGAATACCTAAGGAAATAAGAGCTTTGCAAAAATTAGCCCATTCTACCGCCAAGGAACCAATAAGCCCCAACTCCTCACATGATTTCCACTGAGCTATAATAAATCCACAGGTGTGTTGCGCCAATGCTTGGTATAGCATATTTATATTACAAGCTTTGAGATTTTCCCGTAATTTGCTTGAAAGGAGAGAGGACATGTCCAAACCCAAGATTTTATCCAACCCTACATAAATAGAATGACCATTCCCTGGTTGCCAGCGAATCCAACATGTAATAATAGGAAGGGATTTCATTAAGTTTTTCCAGACTTGTGATGCCCTCGGTTGGCTGGGCGAGGCAGATCTCAACCAAGTTTCCACAGAGTGATGGGGAAGATATTTATCTTTCACNCCTGGTTGCCAGCGAATCCAACATGTAATAATAGGAAGGGATTTCATTAAGTTTTTCCAGACTTGTGATGCCCTCGGTTGGCTGGGCGAGGCAGATCTCAACCAAGTTTCCACAGAGTGATGGGGAAGATATTTATCTTTCACGACATTATGCCAAATCTCATCTTTAAAAAGAGCACACCATAACGAGTTTGCAGCCAAGGCACGACTAAATAGAAAAAGATTTCTAAAGCCTCACCCACCACGATATTTAGGCTTAGCCAAGGTCTCCCAATTGCAAAGATGAATCCTGCGCTCATTCCCCCCTCCCGCCCAAAGGAAGTCAAACATAAGCTTTCGAATCTTTATCAATACTTGTATCGGTACTGCTGCCAAAGCCATCCAATAAAGTGATTGAGTTTCCATAACTGATTTAATAAGGATATAACGGCCACCCAACGTCAACCAACGGTTACACCATTGATTTACATGCTTCTCAAATTTAATTATCAACCAACTCCAGTCCGAGAACTTACTCTTACCAGGTTTTAAGTGATATCCTAGGTATCGGAAGCCCGCATCCAAATCCACAAAGTTGTAATCAAAATTTATTTTAAAAGCATCTATCATGTCTTCTTGGAGCCCATTATAGTGGAAGGTAGATTTGAGTGGGTTGATCCTTAGACCCAACGCACAACAAAAAGATTCCAGAATTGTCTTAATCACCTGCCATTCCTCCGCATCAGCTTTAGACACAATTAGAACATCATCTACAAAAATAATATGAAGAATTTTGATAAGCCTAGACACTTTGACACCAGAAATTTTCCCATCCAACTAGTCCTTTACCAAAAGAAGACTTAAACACTCCATCACAAGTATAAAAAGCAGGGGAAAGAGCGGGCATCCTTTAAGTAAACCGTGCTCACCTGAGAAAAAGGAAGTGGCCTCTCCATTGATCAACACCGCAAATGAGGAGCTAACCACATAGCTCATAATCCACTAAACAAAAAGAAGGCTGAAACCGGTTTGTACAAGGATGATGCGAAGGAAATCCCAGTTTACACAATCGTATGCCTTCCTAAGGTCCAATTTAAGAATTAGAGCTCTTTGTTTCCTGGTCTTAATACTATGAATGCACTCCTGAGCACTACCAATAACATCCAATATATGCCTTCCTTTTAATAAATCCAGTTGATTACTATAAAGCTCTCTCGATAGAACTGGTTTAATCATGTTTGCAATAATTTTGGATACCAGCTAATAACACAGATTGCAAAGAGCAATGGGTCTAAAATTGTCAAAGGATTTCAAATTATTCTCCTTAGGAATAAGAGCCAGAAAGGTAGTGTTAAGAGAGCCTCTAACCCTTCCTCTCACCCTTGTATCTTCTACAAGCTCCAATAAGTCGTCTCCTGCCACCTCAAAAAATTTAATATAAAATTCCACTGTTCAGTCGTCCGGGCCTGGACTCTTATCACTTGAGAATAGCTTTAAATTTTCCCAGATTTCTTGTTTAGTGACCGGTTTGTCAATAAGTCCAGAGTCCTCAGTGGTAACAAAGCAAGGATAAAGACGTGCTAGTTCCAACTGATGTTCATGAGACAAGACAGTATCCTTAGAAAAAAAAATCTTAAAATATTTGTTTGCCTCCTCTTTAATGTATGCTTGACCTCTGTGTAGTTGTCCCACTTCGTCCAGGATTTCCCATATATGTTTTTGATTTCTTTTTGCACTTGCCAATTTATGGAAAAACTTTGTGTTATTGTCACCACTTTTTAGCCAAATACCCTGACTTTTTAGCCTCCATTGTTCTTCTTCAATCAAAAGAAGTTGGTTTCTTTTTGTTTCCAAGGTCTTAAGTCTGTTGTCGCTAGAGCCTAATCTTGGTAAGGCCGCTATGACATCCCTAATCTCTCCTTCTAGAGAGACCAATTTTCTTTGTTGCTCCACCCTTCTCAATTTTGCCTAGGTTTTTACCCAGGCTTTTAAGGTTTTTAATTTCAAAACAAACCTGTATTGAACATCAGTTTCCTCTGATAAGACAAGATCCTACCACACGTCCTTTACCATATGCTCAAAATCCTCTTCAATAAGCCAAGTAGGGTTTAGCTTGAACGAAAAGGCTACATGATAGGGTTGGTGGTGAAATTGTAACACCATCGACACGTGATCAGAGACAAAAGGAAGCTCCACCCATGCCCGATATCTCCCCATCCTCCTGTAGAGATCTTCTGATATAAGTATTCGGTCCAACCTTTTGGATATCAGGTCCAAACCACCCCTGCCATTTTTCCAGGTCGGCGTCGGAGCAATCGAAGCCAAATCAATCAAGTGATGAGTCAATAACAAAGTTTTAAAAAAATCTGCCAATTTATCTAAGTGAGCATGTGCTCCCTAGACTTCATCCGCTCTAATGGTGAAATTAAGATCACCTGCAAGAATCATATTTTTAAGATCAAGAATCCCCTTTAAATCTAGCCTGTTCCAAATTTCTTGCCTCACCGCACAAGGCCCGTAAACATTTATAATATATAAATCCTTTTTATTTATCCGAGAAAAACCTTTCAGTAAAATGCCTCCTTCACACAGAGAAGGAGTCAAGGCTAATTTTTTCGGGTCCCAAGTAGCCAATAGCCCGCCCGATGTTCCAACAGAATCTACTGCACAGATGTACCAGTTTGGAACTAGAGAAACCAAAAATTTACGTGCCTTCTCCGCACTTACCAGAGTTCTTGTAACATAATTACATTAGGAGTTACCTTCCTAAACACTCTATACATGGAGGCAAGTTTAAGGGTCCCCCCCACCCCTCGAATGTTGAGAGTTAAAATAATCATGAATTGGCACAGGCAAGGGCCTTCATGCCTCTAAGTGGCCCAGTCTCAACAACTGAAGAAGAAACATCATTTGAAGGGTTACTTGAGAGTATATCTTGCTTCTGGGCACTCTTCGTCTTGATCGGGGAGGTCTCCAACCCCAACCTTCTCGACTAGGAGTAGCTAGAAGACGCTCCCCCACCATGAAGTTCAGCAAAATTTATCCCATCTGAAGGTCCAAGTAAAGACAGTAGGCGGTTTACAAGATGCAACGGGAGGGGTACAGACGTATCTACCTCTCGAATAAGAGGAATTAGATTTTCCAGAGTCTCCCCTAGAGTACAATCACTAGGTTCTTCCTCTCGGTAACTAGGAAGAATAAAGGAAGCAGCCCTCCCTAAAGTATCCCCAACCCGAGAGTTTGTGTTGGGAGCCACTCGGGTATTGGCCCGGTCCCCACCCTCTGAAAAAGATGTAGAAAGACGAACAAAAGCACTAGTATCCTCCCGAGATACAAGGGCTCTAACTGAAACAGGTCCCGTGTTGGCCCCCGCCGATACCAAACTAGGAGTCCCAAGAGTAGGAACCCCCAACTCAGAATGAGTCTGATCCTTTGTAGGTCCTGAGTCCTCCAAACCAAACTGTGTGGGGGCTACAGGGGTAGTTACATTTTTGGAATCCGACAAAAACGTCTTATCCAGAGTGAGTTTCTCCAAAGAAGTCAGAGAATTATAAAAACTAGGGCAGTGAGTTCTGAGCTTACCAGTCAACGAGTCGTCTTCAGTACTATTCGGAGAAAACGAGGAAGAAGGACACGAACCTTCTCAAACCTTTGAGTGGTACTCTGGCGAAGTTGTCCTCTGCGTCTTCCACAGACGAGAGTTTTTAGACTCTGACTCTAAATCCTCATTCATAAAACCCTGACAAGAATTTCTTAGATGACCCGTCCAACGACAGAGCGAACAACGGAAGGGAATGCCTAAATAATCCAGATTCTGCACAAAATCTTGATCCCTCCACTGAATCTCTAAGGTTTCCAACAACCCATTGTGTATATCCACCTCAACCAGTACCCGAGAAAGCATATGGTATTGCGCACCCAAAAGATTATCCTCCACAACTATAAATCTACCAAGAGCACTCCCAATCGCCATAAGAGCCTTCTTATTCCAAAGATTTAAGGGTAAACAAGGGAGTAACACCCAAAAATGGCGACGCTGGAAATAATCATGAGTGGGACTAAGATATATCTGCCATCTCTTTACCATTAGAGTTCTTGTGTCATAGGGCCAAGTCCTATTAAGAATTAGCTCAACGTTCGATGAGGACCGAAATCTAAAGCCTAGCCACCCACGAGGTAAAAAGAAAACCTTCGACAAGTAACCAAGAACATACTCCCAATTTTCCTTCACCCACACATATATAGGCAAAACACAAAGAGCTCGATACGAGAACCTACCCACTAGAGATGTTAATGCCAAATTTGTCGCCTCCTCCAGCTTTATATCGTTCCCTAGCACCATTTTTCGCTTCGCTTTGTTCGAAAGCCACGGGCGTCTAGAAAACTGACGCGGAGTAATAGACTCACTATTCAACTGATGACCACCATCGGGACCCCTACGTCTAGAAGCAGCCACCTGACCCACCGAAACCGATGGTCGAGGACCAGACCGCTCATAACTAGGACAAGTCAAAGGAAAAAAACGCAGCTGAGAGGGGTCAAGTGCTCCGGGAGAAGGAAGCAAAGCATTAGTGTTTTGGCGTAGTGAAGAAAACAGAATGTCAGAATCAATGAAGAGCCCAACCTGTTCCCAAGCTGCCTCGTCGACTGCGCTCATTAGTGCATCGACAACAACCTCCATCATTTTTAGAGCTGGCTCTAGGGACAGGGTGCCACCTAGAAGCCACTCAATGCAATCACCAAGAAAACGTGCCAGGAAACTTAAAAAACCTTCGTTTGCATTAAAGCTAAGATAAATGCTCAAGAGATGACGTACTCGAAAAGACTGTTCATTAATTTCCCAAACTACCGCTAACTATAACAATGAACAAATGTCGGAGCTCTCCAAAGGTCGTTACTAACCCTCCTGAGACTAAAATAAAAACAACGTACCCCTCCAAAAAACTAAAAACCGAGCCATGAGAGCAAGATTCGCAGTCAATTTTAAACCTCCATCCCAAACACACTAGGAGAAACTCCTCGCCATGAAAGGCCACCCATAGAGAGTTGTAGGTTTTTGAAAACGTTTTCCTGCTCCTCCTATCGACGTTGTTTGGGCTCCACCCAAATAAGGAGCATATTTTGGTTCAACTTGAACAAATTATGTTTATATTCTAAACATCTCATCAAGACTTTAGACTCCATGAAAGCACAACAATCGTCAATCAAGAGATTGGGGTAAGGAGTGTTGTAATTAATTTTAAAATTATAGGCCTCGTGATCTCTATCTTGACCTCTTTTGAGTTTATGGTGGCTACTCCTCATTCTAAAAGGAATAACATGGGGCATATCCTTGTCCAACGTGAACAAATTATGTTTATATTCTAAACATCTCATCAAGACTTTAGACTTCACAAAAGTACAACCACCTTTAATCAAGACATTGGGCTAAGGACTGTCACAATTAATTTTAAAATCATAAGGTAGAATATTTTTGGATTTGCTCAATTTTATTCCAAACCTAACAATAAATTCTACAAGAGCAAATTTCACAACAATATAAAACATCCATGATAACAAAAACATTGAAAATTATTTTTTTCTTAAAAATAAATATATATCCTAAATTTTGTAAATTTTTACTTTTAAGATGNTAGGGAATTAGCAACTCGCGGTTCTCGTACTCGCGTGACATGGGATCGATACCCGTCTGTTACCACTATAACCCCAGGTGCTTCCATGCAGCTCGCAAGAATGGAGCACAGGTAAATCGGGGCGAGAATCGACCTTGAGACCTCTTTTTACATATTTCCTTTCATTTATACGACACTTGCCAATCAATCTACACCCCTGCAGACAGTTTATAAAGTGTTATAGCAAAAAATCAATAATAATATTTTTTTTCCATAAAAAATATCCTAAAAAAACTTTAAATATGATTCTTCATATTTTATAAATAATATTTAAAATAAATATTATTAAAGTATAACATGTACTCTTAATCTAGAAAAACTAAAAACTTTACATAACTTAAATCCACAACCTTTCAACGACATACATACATCATGAAACTAGTCAATTCAAACTAATTAAATTAACACACTAAATACCTTGATTTCTTTTTATTTCCATAGCCCTCTAACATGACTCAAAGTGCCATCACAACCCACTTTTGTTTTTATATTGTAAAGGCATCTCCTTTCTAAGATGGAGATACTTATACTTGAATCTTTGACTTAGCTGTGAAATAGTGCCTTCACAACCCAACCCACTTTTGTTTTTATATCCTAAAGGTATTGCTTTCTTAGATCAAGATACTTATAGTTGAATCTTTGACTCGGCAGAATCCTAATGGCCACTTAATTGTTTTTAAACAAACTTCAATTGAGAATATTCACCTTCCACTTTCCCAATATATGGGGAAATATGTTTAAATATAAACTCCTAGATTTACTTTAAATAAAAAATTGTCATCGTTTCTTTTCCACTTCGATTTATGGGAAAATATTTTTAAATACAAATACTTTATAAAAGCAAACCATTATTTTAAATGTTATTTCTGTATGGTAGTGGGATGTTACATGGCGCATTGGAAAAATATATAAATAGAATATTCAATTTAAAACACATTTAAAATAAATAAGGTTTTGTATTTGAAGTATAATATTTTTATGAAAAATTTAAGGAATCTATATTTAAGTATAAAAATATTGATGTATTTTAAGATGGTAATTATAAATTAAGGTATACAAATATTAATGTATTTTAAAATGTTAATTATAAAATGTTTGGTGATATTTTTTATAAATATATTAATGTATTTTTAAATGTTAATTATAAAATGTTTGGTGATATTTTTTATAAATATTCAAATTTTAAAAGATTTTATATAGTTTTTAGAGAATTTTGGCAAGTTATGAAGTAAAATAATTTTATTCCTGAAATCGAACGGGGAGTGATGGTCTATGCGGTCAAGGAGCGGGCTAGTTCACAAGACTGCAATTAGTTGCGGTTATTTTTTACAGTTTCTCGGCGAGATTCTCTTCATAGTTTTTCCGGTGGTTTTCTCCTTCTCGGCGTTTTCTCTTGACGGAGGGAGTTTCTAACCACATACCTTATGGAAACCATTACCTACATGGAAACCGACCCCTCAGAATCTGGGAAGCTCTGGGAGATGACAGGTGGAGGACTTATAGACTAGCTGGTTGAGAAGGGTGAAGCTCCTCTTCCTTCACAACAACCTCTAGAGATCGAGCTTGAGTCCACTCTCCAGACCCCTTTGCTCGAAAACGTATTCTTTGGGGATTTCATAGAACCCTGCATACCTGGTTTACTCCATCCCGTAGTTGATACACCACCTCCCCTTGGCTCGCAGCAGGCCTCATACCTGGAATGGTTTAACCAAACTGAAGGAGGTTTCTTAATTTCTTCGTCTACCCCTTCTCAAGCGAAGTTCGAGTCTTCTGGCTTTAACGAGGGAGAAAAAGGGTTTCCAGACGAGGCAACATGACATGGCGCAGATGGGTTCCCCTTATTATCAAGGGAACAACTGGACCCTCCAAAAAATTCCACCGCCAAGGGATTCATTTTAGCCTTTCTAGATGCAGAGGAGCATAAGGGTTTCAACTGGAATTTGAATTTTAGAGAGCACACAGAGGCGACTCCCTTTCCTCTTAGTTCTAGCAACAGTATTGATCCCAATGGTCTAAGGAGGAAGACATGGGAAGGGCACAGGCTAAAATGAAAAAGCCTAAAGTCAAAAGGGAACATTGGAAATTTAGTCATTGGGGAAGAAGTAGATCTAAGTCAGGTTGTTCACATGGCAAACCAAACCTTGGTGGGTCGAGCCAGTGGAAGAACCTTTGCACTCAAAACCATGGCTGATTGGATGCATAATGCATGGAAGGAACATCTTGGATATATCCTTGATATTGTCGAACTAAATAGGAATTGGTTTGCCTTCACTTTCCTACAACCTCATCATTCAAAGTGGGCATTAGGGAAACCCTGGAGCATAAACAACTCCCCCTTACTCCTCAAGCCCTGGAGTCCAGTTTTTGACGCCAACAAAGAAAGGATGGATATTATACCGGTCTGGGTGAGGCTTCCGACGCTACCACTTCATTTTTGGTCCTTTGAGCACTTCAAATTAATTGGGAACTATTTGGGCGACTTTCTGGATGCAGATATGACCTTCAAAGAGACAAAGAAAAGGAAGATGGCAGGGGTCTTAGTAAATTTAAATATTAGGGAAGGTGTTGTCGAGGAAGTCGACCTCAGCTGGGGAAGTTTCACACATACCCTGAGATTGGATTATGAAAGTATCCCCTTCAGGCACAGGAGATGCCATCAATATAGACATTTGATAAAAAATTGTAGTATGTCAGTCAGGACCAGAGGCATGGTTTTTAAAAGTGATAAAGGACAATTCCAAAAGGTTAATACTCCCACTACATCCTCAAGTGAAGAAATTCATACTCCGGAAGAACAAGCCCGATGGTCTAAATCATTTCAGGAGGCTCCGACACTGGACCGTCAGACATCCACACTTGATTCAGGACACAACTCTTCAAAGGGAGAAGAAGTTATGTGCACCTCCAATGCAGGCTCAGGATTAGTACCTCACACGACCATGAGTACTACTTTAACCTCCTCTCCTCCTATTATTGTTTTAAACAATTTAAATTTAGATGGCAATGAGTGGTTGAAGGCTCTAAATTTCCCAACCCACACAATCCTTCCTCCTTTGCGAGCCATTCGGCGTTCGGCTACCTTGGAGTTCAAAGTGAACGATCCCCCTAGAAGAAAACATCTATGTTTTGTAGAAGAGGACACTTCCTCTTCTTCCTCAACGACCTCAACAGGGCGCTACTTCCTTAGATCACAGAAAAAAGGACCCTTGGGGGGTTTAGCCATGGAGTCAGTAACTGCGAAAAAAAGTGGGCAGGGGAGAAAATCATTGATTTCGAAGGCACAAAAAAAGCCAAAAGTGATCTATTGGCTTGCAAACAACTCTCTATTGAACAGGCGCTTAGAGAAAAGCGAGCCCTTGGAAAGGGGTCTGGCTGGCCCCCTTAAAAGACCAGCCCTAAAAAGGGTGATCGATTCTGAACACATTGATATTCTACTGTTACAAGAGACGTCGGGGGAAGGAGAGGAGATAAAATCTAGATTAATCTCCTTGCTCCCAGGATGGAACTTTGAAACCTTGGATGCAACGGGAAGATATGGAGGTCCGACAATTGGATGGAACACCCATTCCATCAAAATTACAAATTCTTGGGGCTTTGAGTCTGGTCTTGGCATAACATTCTATTTGCCAGAGCTGGATGAAAATATTCACATCATCAACATCTATGGTCCCTGTCAGAACAAAGGTACCTTCTGGGATAATATTTTCACTAAGTCTTTCCTGGAAGATCAACAAGTTATCCTAGGAGGGGACCTAAACTTTTCTTTGGGGCTCTCAGAAGTTTGGGGAACACATGCAAGAGTTGATCCTTTGACGGTTTACTTCACACAAAAAATTGTCGAATGCAATTTATTAGATATTGAACGAGTCAAACTCAAACCAACTTGGAGAAATAACAGAGTGGGGGAAGACAATATAGCGAAAAGATTCGATCGTTTTCTGTTAACGAACTCTTTCCTGGAAAATCTTGTTCACTTGAAGCAGTGGATTGGTTTTGGAGGCATTTTAGATCACTTCCCGATTTTTCTGGAGTTAAGGCAAGGGTCGAGCAATCCATCTAGCCCTTTCAAATTCAACAGGACATGGTTAATAGATGACTCTTTTACAAACTTGGTAAGAGAAAACTTGATCCCATTTCTTTTGGAAAGCACACTCTTGGCTGCTTCTCACTTTATTGAAAGTCTAAAAAGGATCAAAGCAAAAACAAAGACTTGGGCTTTCAAGAAAAGACAAGCAGAAGAACTGGAACTTAAAAATATGGAAACCCAACTAAAACGAATTTCAAAGGAAGAAGGGGGTGGATATGCTACTCTAGAAGCCAAGACGACACTACTCATACTGGAAGAAAGGAGAAACAAGTTACTCAAGGAAAAGGAAGAATTGTGGAGGCTGAAAAGCAGAGCTATCTGGCTGAAAAGTGGAGATGAGAACACAAAATTCTTTCAAGATTATGCAAAAGGTAGAAAGTGTTCAAATACCATTTGGCATTTAAAGGATTAGGGTGGAAACCAAAAAAACACATTTGAAGGAATGACAAGAATAGGTAAAAAGTACTTTCAAAAACTCTTCAGAGTAGAGAACCAGGCTACTATAGAAGAAGTGGTACGTATGGTCCAGTACTTTCCTAGATTCGCCAATGATGAGGATAATAGAATGCTAATGGAAGAAGTTACTATTGAAGAATTAAAAGAAGTAATGCGAAGCTTCCAAAAAGACAAAAGTCCAGGACCAGATGGCTGGACCATTGAATTTTTTTTGGGTTTCTTTGACCTCTTAGGTTAGGATATCCTAAATTTGGTAGAAGAGATCAGAATTACAGTGCAAATGCTACTAAGCCTAAATTCCACCTTCATAACCTTAATCCCTAAAAATGACAACCCTGATACCTTGGACGATTTTAGGTCAATTTCACTCTGCCACTGCATCTACAAAATTGTCTCCAAAATCATAGCAAGAAGAGTGAAAAGAATCCTCTCTGATAAAATTTCGAGTGAACAGTTCGGATTTTTGGAAGGTAGAAAAATCCATGAAGCGGTAGGGGTGGCACAAGAAGCACTACACAACATAAAATCCAGAAAACTAAAAAGCACAGTACTAAAAATTGATCTCTCCAAATCCTATGACAGAGTAAGCTGGCTCTACATACGTCTTCTTCTAACTCACTTGGGATTTTTAGTTTCCTTTGTCAGATGGATTATGTGATGTATTACTACAGTCTCCTTCTCAGTGCTTATAAATGGATCGACCTCCCCTTTTTTCACTAAGAAAGAGGCTTAAGACAGGGTTGTCCACTCTCTCCACTACTTTTTCTCCTAGTAGTTAAAGTATTTAGCAGAGCAATTTCAGAAGAAAAACGAACAGGGTCTTTATCTGGTATCAAAATATCTCCTCCCCTCCAAGTTACACATCTTCTTTTTGTGGACGATATACTTATCTTTAATATGGGCTCCAGATTTGAAGCAGAGACTCTAAAAAACATTTTAAGTCTTTTTTCAAAAGCTACTAGAATGGTTATAAATTAAGGGAAGTTTTCCCTCACAACAAACTTACTTACAAAGGAGGAGGTGGGAATATTCAAACAACATTTTTCCTTTATGGAAAAGAAACTAGAAGAAGGCTTGAAATACTTGGGTTTTGTATTAAAACCGAATGACTATAGAAAAGAGGACTGGAAATGGCTTCTAAAAAAAATGGAAAAAAAGACTCTTATCCCGGAGTCATGGATGGCTCTCCAGGGTGGGAAGATTAATCTTAGTCAAGTCAGTTTTGGAAGCCATCCCAGTATATTGGATGTCACTCTCCTGGATCCCAAAAGGAATTCTGGAGGCAACTCAGAAACTAACCTTCAGATTTCTCTGGAGCGGGAAAAAAGAATTGCATGTGACACGCTGGGTTCGATGGAAAAGAATTGTTGTTCCAAAGGCCTTTGGAGGTTGGGGCCTAAAAAACATCTACCTTTTTTCAAAGGATCTGGAAACAAAAGGAGGCTGGCGACTGATAAGTATGACTAATCTCTAGACAAAAGTAGTAATACAAAAATACATTGAACCAAATTCTTTGGAGACATGGATTAGAAGGGCTCAAAAGTCACTAAAAGGAGTCTCGGTCATTTGGAAGGCAATTGTTAACTCTTTTCCAGTCATAGGGGAAGGACTTGCCTGAAAGATAGGAAATGGCCATTGTGTTATATTAGGAGCGGATCCTTGGGCTGGCAGTGAAGGTCGTCATCTCCTCCTAGACTAGCTTATCCTCCAATTGAGAATATGAGGCTACGACACACTAAACAAACTTGGCAATCCATATCAAACAACCATTTGGTCACAAGGGTGGAAATTAGTTATTGGTTTTGGATTAGATGAAGAAGATGTAGCAGAATTGGAAAGATACATCTCAGGCCTAAAAATAACACAGGTAAGACTTAGGGATCAAGAGGATGAACTTATCTGGGACCAAGCGACCTCAAGAATCTATACACCAAAGGATGGGTATACATATTTAAAACGAGAACTAGTCCAAAGTGAGCCAGCCCGGTGGTGGAAAAAACTCTGGAGGATAAATTGTCCGGCAAAGTCAAAATTGTTTATGTGGAGTGTTTTAACAAACAAGGTACCAACCTGGGATATTCTACAAAAAAGGAACTTTTCTGGTCCCGATAGGTGTCCTATGTGCAAATCAGAAGGAGAAACTAAGCTCCACCTTTTTCTGGATTGTCACTATATCAAGGAGGTATGGACAGATGTGTCGAGACTTTTGAAACTACACTTTTTATGGAGTGGCCACACTCTGGAGCAAGCTTGGAAGGACTGATGGATGAATAGAGAAACTAAGGCCTACATAATGCTACCTCTATTGATAATATGGGGTGTATGGCTTGCACAAAACACACTTATCTTTAAAGAGGTTTATTTAGCATCATAAATTACAGCGCTTAAAAGCATGGTCATTTACTCATGTTACTTACCTACTACTGGGAGAGTCAAGACTAGAAATATTCAGGAGGTTTCCATCAACAAAACAAAACCTTGGGGTTTTTTTTACAGAGCTTCCCAAAATAATAGATGTGGGGGAGGAGGGATTTTATATCTCTCATATTCTCACTGCTTCACATTGACTTCTAGTCTTGGAACATGAATAAACAATTTCGCTGAACCAATGAGCCTCAAACTACACATTGCCTTTGCTCTTGAAAAGAACTGTAAAATGCTTACTGTATATGGAGACTCAAAAAATGTCATAAATTGGATAAATGGCACTCAAAGATGCACAAATATCAGACTTGCTAACATAGTGGAAGACATCAAATCCTTACAGACTGCTTTTGATTATATTACCTGCCATCATGTGTACAGGGAAAGAAATGAAGAAGTGGACAGATGGTCGAAAGAAGGCACACACTTGGATATGGGCCTTTGGAAAATTTCAGAATTCCTAAATGATCATATTCAGGAACATCCTCAACAAACTTTGATGTGAAATTACTACACACTTTTTTGTGAATGGACAACCATATACAACAAAAACTACTTTGTGAAATTTTGTAAAATCCTAATGGATTCGATAATACAACAAATATAACAGGAAGGACTTCAACGAGCTATGAAGCAGATCCATAGAAAAACAACTTATATGAATACACTCTCGAAGTGTATCTACAAAATGTAATTTTGTTCACAACTGATGACATAAAATAATGCTTTTTTCCTTAGAAAAAAAATAATTTTATTCCAAATGATTTATTTTTTTAAGTAATTTATGTACAAATTACCTTCTATAAAAACCTCCTACAAAGAAACTTTTGTTCACTGGAACGTAATTCACCATTGTTGGAAACCGACTATGATCCAGTTGATTGTCCAAAACTGTACTTCCTATAAGACCAGAAAAACAGACATTGTCGAGTGGCGTTGATGACATAAAGATTGTTTGGCATAGCCATTGGCATCCAACATACAAAAAAAGACTAGGACAGTGACCTGTAGACTGACCTTAATACTGATAACAATTATACACAAAAGACCCATATACAAAATTGAATGACCGAATCCAAAGAAGGACTTGATAACCTTCAAGCATGGTGCCATTTTTTATCATATCGAAGTAGGATATGAAGCATCACCTCCGCTACCACAGGAGAAATCATGGCTTCTCGAGTGAAATCGAAGGGCGTGGTTGAGGCCATATGTTTCTCCAAAAGCTCGATGCAAAATTTAACATCAAATACCTCGTTGCGAAGCGCAAAGACCAGTTGTTGAAGAGTGGATAAGGCATTGAGTATGCACTAGGAATCCTCCACATTGTTGTCATTCCGCATGCCTTCATATGACGTTCTCATAGAGTGCTTCATTAAGTTTCCCGTGGAGTGAACTCCATGACTGCTCCTAGCAGAATTGTTGTGGGGACTAGGAGGTGGGCTCTTAGACGAAGTTTATCCCAGAAAGCATTTTGGGGAGTAGCCGAGAGAGCGCCCATGCATGTCAAACCATTATGTTTTGCAACCCCAGCCTTCCTATGTGTGCCCACTTTCCTGTTGTTGTTCCTTACTTGAATTACCAGTGGGAGACCTTGTCCGCTTCCCATGAGATTTCTTCTTACCCTTGCCCTCAACCGTGGAGATAGGTTGACCCAATGGAATGTGAGTTCCTCTTCCTCGCTTCGGGCGTCCTCTCTGTCGTGGCATGATGTTTACAGATTTGGTAAGATTTTTGGTAGAAGAATTTCAGATCCACTCCAGGAGATGAAAGACCCAGACTCTCAATTTCTTGCCGCGAAAGTAATGCACCAGGTAGAAGCCGATGCCAGAATGACATTGTTTCCAGGCCCTATGTTGGCTAAAATTCCCTCTCCTCGCTTGCGTCGTGGTCCTTATGAGATCATTAAAATTCTTGTACCAGCCATTAAGGTTACCAACCTCCTCCGTGCAGGCCTGCAACATTCCTCTGCTCCCAAATCCCTTCGAATGTGATGAACCCTGTGCAAAATGACCTTACCGCTTC
>ML792239.1:362221-372947 GCA_009831015.1 Picea engelmannii | reverse complement strand
TATCAGACAAACTTCAAAGCAATTCCTACAATGAATGCAAGTGGAGTAAACAAGTAGGTTCAAGGCAATTTAAAAAATTCTTCTCCCATGTAAAGGGCATATTTAAAAATATAAAACCCACCATTTGTGAGGTTATAAGCATCGATGCTTTCAATCCATAAACCAAAACAATAAGTTTTGTCCATTTTAAAAGATGATGAAAAACTATCTTGACCAAAACACATGTTGTACCCACTATCCAAAATGAGGGTCAATATGATGCTAAACAAATTCCATGAAATCATGTATAATGTGTTTATCACCCACTTTATGCAATTACTAAGGACTTGAAGGATGAATGTTCATAATTATAAAAATGGAAACTCTTTTTTCCTTTGGGAGTCATTCAAAGCCTTATATAAATATTGTATTTGGATTTACATTATTACATAGGCCCTGAAATCCATTGAAATAAGAGTAATAATCTAATTTCATCACTATATTCTTCTCTTCAACATACAATTGAGGGTTTCTTCTTCATGTAGAGAGATCACATCCTCTTGGTTATATTTTGTCCTGGAATCCTTACTCGATGCTTGTGAACACTCTATCCAAATGATAAAACACAAGGAAAGTTGATCTCAGTCTCCCTGGGTAGTCAATTTAAAAATCAATAGGTATCAACCAAATAATTGGAACTATATTATACCAAGTCTCAAGGGGGGGGAAATTTTATTGAAGAGGGGCCAAAAAAATAACAACCCTCTTGATACACACATCAATCAAGACCTATTTTTTGATAGACATGCAACATCCATGATTGTAACCAAATGGGTCCACATAATTATAGAGTTGTGTCGTCATTACCCACAATGCTGATTACCCATCCCTCACTTATTCCCATACTAAACTATTATAGCACAACTCCATACACGTACCCAAATAACATATACATACTCAACATAAACTCATTATACATACCCAAACAACAACTCCTTATACACAGCCAAAAAACAACCCAAATAATATACATTACCCAAGCAACAACTCCTTATACATATATGAACAAAAAACATGCTACTATCCCCATACAAGTGATGTTTGATTTCAATGAGGGAGTGCTATCTCCACTTAAGCAAGGGGGAATCCATTCTATTTTTCTCAGAGAAGACAAAGATTTGGAGAGTTAGGACATCCCTTTAATCCAAAATAGCAAAGTATTCACAACTATTCTAAAATTAAAAAAAAACATGCTACTCCTATTTATTCTAAAATTCAACACTTTAATATGCCACTCATAATTGTTATAAAATTAAACAAAATAGGTCACTCACAATCATTAATTATGATATTAACGAACATATTTGTTTTCTCATTAGGAAATCATGAAATCCAAAACTTTGGGCTAGCTATATTATAATCCCCAATATTGGGACAAGACATATTGTAATATATTCCATTATCGAACTATATATCACTTTATCCTTGCCAATATTGCAAGTACATTCTCATTCATCCTCTCTACTAAGAAAGCATCAGGCACAAGGCATAAGCCCAATACCAATGAAACATGAAATAATAATTAGATTAATGAGTTTGTTGTGTATATCTCCAATAGATGAGGGATTGGTAATGTCATGTGTTGGGCATGGAAAAATTCTCAAAGAGAATGTGACATATTGTAGGGAAACACAAATCTTTGTAGGGATTCTTTTTTTTCACTAGATAGATAGCATGCCTTGGCCACCTATGATTTTTTTATTATCAAATATACTTCAATACTTTGTAAAAATCAAAATACTTCTATCTATACATGCTAGAGGGTCAAATGCTTGATTAACCAAAGTAAATTTTTGTGGGACTGATAAGAACCAACATTCCTCATAAAGTCAAATAGATGGAGCAATGGATTGTCACTTATGGACCAATGACTAGTGAAGGCAATGAGGTTACAATGAAAATTTCCATTTCTACTAAGAAACAAAATAAACTCACATGCATGGAAACCCAAACCCAAATGCAAGAAAATCCAATCATAAAAACCATTTGAATCTATAAAACAAAGACTAAACATATCTATTATGTTGAAAAACAAGAGAGGTTTAAAATTTTGGTAGGAATAAATTCTTCGAATTTTTTTTTTATGTTGCCATCAGTTCTTCCTTCGCTAGTAGAAAAAAACTTTTCACAGCTCCATGACCAAATACTCCATGTTTTTCCTACATCAACAACCATATAAAAAAATTAGAAAACATCAAAAAACAAAAGGATAATAGGTTACAAAGGATAAATTATTGGAACATGGTATCAATGCACCTTTGGTTCAATCATTGCAACAGAGAATAAATAATCCTATCTCCACATTGTTGATAGTTTCTTGCATTCCATTGTTCCAATCCACATACCATCACCCACTGGAATGAATACTTTGTGATTTCCTTCTGCAACTATATAGGTTTATTGGATGGCTAACCACCATGATAAGGGAAACAAAATAATGCACTTAGATGAGGGAGAATGATCAGAATAGAGGAAATATTCACGAACTATTCATAGAATGTAAGTTTAAGCACATGGATGGGGAGACATAAATGTGAGGAGGTGCCAATAATAGAGTTATTATGATAAATATTAGGTCCATGATTGAAGGGTACTAGGGTGGAGATACCAAGCATGATTTGGTACCCATAAGAAACGCTAGGGGAAATGAGTAGGTTTGAGAAACATGGAAAAGGGAAGTGATAAAAAAGAGATTTGAATGTGTAGTGAAATCCTCACATACCTCTGCATATGAAACCATCTACCTAGTGGGTGTTGTCTGTCATGTGGATTGGTCCACATGGAAAATTAGGAGGGGTTTCTAAGGGTGGACCACTACCAACCTCCCTCTCCTATATAGAAGGTTTCCTTGACAAGGCCTTTCTAACCTATTTCATGACATAAGAATTGTCTTGCTAAACTCACTCATGCAAATAGTTCACCTTTACAAATATGCCTAACATATTTTTACGTTTCACGTTACTAAGTTTAGGTATGTCAAGCATCTTTTTAAGTATCTTAACTATTAGGAATAAGATAAAAAGGAAATAATAATAAAACAAATCAAAATGAATGCAGAAATAAAACACATAAGAACACAATACAAGATAGACACCAATATATGTTGTTCACCCGATATGGGCTACGTCTATAGAGAAACAACCAGTTCTTCCTTTATTTCATCCGAAAAAATGAAGGGATAACACCTATAGCACATCCTATGCAACCTCCTCTTCACTCTTTCATAGTATCCTCTCTTAGACACACTACATTCTCTTAGCATACACAAACACAATACAATGCCCTCTTTAAAAAAAGGGTTTCCTTCTAGAGAAAAAAAGTACCAACATAACCTCTACCGTAAGACCTGTGACCTAATTATGAATGGTCCATATTGACTATGAAATTACAATATAATATATAAGATCCTGCAACATCCAAAATCCCTAATCCATTGACCTGAAAATCGTGTGCCAAAAACCGCCCATGCAAAAAACTACCCCAAATTTTTTTCTTGGGGTCTTCACCCCTCTATGCCCCCCCAATCATGCCCAACACAACATAATAATGAGTTAGGTTAATCAATCAAGGAATATAACATAAAAAACACACCATATACTAGGATCCAAATATGTATGAAACAACACCTATGAATCGGGAAGATAATCATTCTCCACTACCAACAATATCCCACTTGGAAACTAATCACAACAACTCCACTGTTACTTCACTTTTTGTTCTATGCTCCAAATTTGGACCTCACAAGTTTCTCATCTTAACCATCATGCTTAAAGGCCGACTAAAATTGAGTAGGAACCCATTTTCTCCCTATTTATTGTCTTCGTTAACATATTTGCAGAATTTTGGATAGCGTGTATCTTTTCCAACTTCAACCGTCCATATTCCAAAAATGTTCATATGAAATGGTAAATGAGATGTATATATTTAGTCCTAAAATGGAAGGTTGAGTTCTATGCAAGATGAATGACACTCTGGATTTCATGATATAACCTACTATTCTCCTACTTCTTTCCTGATTCCTCCATAATCCTCTGTAGCCGAATCATCTCTTTACCAACCTTTGTAGAAAAAACATACTCTACTTCTATTGTTAAAAGTGCAACAATATTTTTCAATTTCAAAATCCAACTTACTGCTGTTCCATCTACAGTAAAAACATACCCTGTGGTGCTCCTCTTGCTATCTATATCACCTACCATATTTGAATCAACATATCCTTGTAGAACAATGTTTGAACCTCCAAAACATAATGTTTGAGTAGTAGTACCTCTCAAATACCTGAGAATCCACTTCATTTCCTTCTAATTTTCTTTACCTGTATGTTTCATATACCTTCTAACAACTCCCACTGCATGTGCAATATATGGCCTTGTGCACACCATCACATACACCAAGATGCCAACTACCGATGAGTATGGAACCTTGGAAATGTAGTCTATTTTCTCATGTGTCTTGGGACACATCTGCTTAGTCAGTTTGAAATGGCTATTCAAATGTGTACTAACTGGTTTTTCATCTTGCATTTTAAATCTTTCCAACACCTTCTCTATGTATTCACCCCGAAACAATGTTAATTTGTGATTTTTCTTGTCTCGTTTTATTCTCATACCAAGTATTTTTTTTGCAGCATCCAAATCCTTCTACGCAAATAAATTAGATAATTTTCTTTTGAGAACATTTGTATCCTACATGTTAGACCCTGCAATAAACATGTTGTCTACTTACAATAACAAGATAATATAGCTTCCATTATTTAGTCTCTTAAAAATAACACAATGGTTAGAATGACATCTATTATAACCTTGCTTTGTCATAAACCTATCAAATTTCAAATACCACCGCCTTGGAGCCTGCTTCATGACATACAAACTCTTCTTCAACCTACATGCTAATTTCTCCTTCCCTTTGACCTCATACCCCTGTGGTTGCTGTATATAAATATGCTTCTCCAAATCCCCATGGAGAAAATATGTCTTTACATCTAATTGTTCAAGATGAAAATAATCTACTACCAACTTAAAATAGTTCTATTTGAAGTCATTTTAACAATAGGAGAAATTATTTCATCAAAATCTATACCTTTCTTCTATGCAAACCTCTTTACAACAAGTTTGTCCTTGTATCTCGTCTTGCCTCCATCTTCTTCCTTCAACTTGTAAACCCATTTATTCTACAATGATCTTTTAGCTGCAGGAAACTGAACCAAGTCCCAGGTCTGGTTATGTAACAAAGAGTCCATCTCCTCTTAATGCCTTGCTCCCACTTATTTTTGGTTTCTACTTGCATTGCTTCTTCATATCTTTCTAGTTTACCAGAATCAATCAACAATAAATAATACATTGAAGGAAAGTATCGTTCAAGGGGTCCACTTAACCCAATAGATATTCTAACAACACTTGTAGGAGTTTGAGGTAATTTCTATTGTTTTTGAACACTTTAATTTTCTGACACCTTTGGAATTTGATTTTTGTGATTTCATTAAGCACTATGTATTCTATGTTTTCCTTTTCCTGTTTCTTTCCTTGTAACTGATATTTTTACATGTGTATTTTGTGTTTTCCTTTTCCCATTTCTTTCCCTACAACTGATCGTACATGAATTTCTCATTGAATACCACATCTCTACTCCTAATGATTTTGTGATTTTGATTATCCCATAAGGTATAACCAACATCATAAACTCCATATCCAATAAAAGTACACTTCTTGGATTTTTTCTCAAGTTTTGTTCTATTTTCTCTATCAATATGGACAAATTCTTCACAACTGAAAGTCTTCAGAAATGAGTAGTTTAACTTTTTACTTGTCCATGCCTCCTATGGAATTCCACCATCCAAGGAACTTAAGGCCCTCTATTTATTAAGTAAACAATAATATCCATAGCTTCTGCCAAAAAATGTAAGGAATATCCTGCATGCAATCTTTCCTCTCTCCCTTTGTCATCCCCTATTCTCCACAGTAAAGCATCACCTAATGTCTCACCTATTATTTTCCATCACATTTCCTCACTAAGGATAAGACCAACAACATCATCAAACTTTAAAGTGTTCGAACAAGGGACATAATTAGTCACAACCATGGCCAAGCCATTCTAGTTTTCTGGCAATGAGAACAAAATCAAAAGAGCCCTAACCTCATCATGAAAGTTTACTCCTATAGAACTTAACTAACTGGTAACCATGTTAAACTCATTTAAATGATCTACAACAAACCCACCTTCTGACATCTTCATATTAAATAAACTATTAATAAGAAATTCCTTGTTGGAGGTTGATGGTTTTTCACATAGTTTAGATAATGCCTTCATTATATATTTTGTTGTATTTTCTTTTGAAATGTTGAAAACCATCGATGATGTCTGGCATAACTTTATTGTTCCTAGCTCCTTTTTGTCAATATCTTCCTATTCTTCATCCTTCATACTCACCAAATTCTTTACTAATCTACCCAATGGTAAGACACGATTCTTTTGATATAGATAATCCTCCATTTGCATCTTTCATAGTTAGTAGTTTTGGCCGTTAGAATTCTCGACCCTAAACTTTCCTTCTTCCTCCATTGCTCCCACTCGAACCGTGAACCCTCCTTTCTTGTGAGTTTATCAACCAAATAAACCTTTGGCTCTGATACTGGTTGCTAGGAATAGGATCACTGAGCAATAATAATAAAACAAATCAAAATGAATGCATAAATAGAACACAAAAAAACACAATACAAGAGAGACACCAATATACGTTTACCTGATATGGGATATTTCCACATAGAAACAACCACTCCTTCCTTTATTCCATCTAGAAACATGAAGGGATAACACTTGCAACACATCTGCTACAACCTCCATTTCATTATACCATAGTCTCCTCTCTTAGACAGACTACAATACCTCACCATACACATCCACAATACAATGCCCTCTTTAAAAACAAGGGTTGACAACCTTCTATGGAAAAAAAGTGACAACATAACCTCTACCGTCAGATCTATGACCTAATAATGAACTATCCAAATTGAATATGAAATTAAAATATAATATATAGGATCCCACAACATCCAAAAGCTCTAATTCATTGACATGGATTATATTACAACCTTAATTCCTTAATCAAAATTAGAAAACCATAGGATGGAAAATCGTGTGCCAAAACTGCCCAAAACAGATGCAAAATCCACCCCAAAATGTTTTTCTAAAGGGCTTTGCCCCTGAAACCTAGATAGGGGGGTTATTGTCCCTCTTGTGATCCCCTCGCCCTAGTTGTCATAATGTAACAACACATTGGGTTAAACATGGAAATAATATAACAAAAAAACCCACTAGGGATTGGGATCCAAACACAGATGAAACACAACCTTTGAATTAGGAAGATAATCACACTCCATAACCAACAATAACACAAAGTTTGACAAGATAAAACAATTTGTGCTTAACATTATAATGAAACTAAGTTTAGGTATTCCAAGCATCTTTTTAAGTATCATGACACTAACTTTGAGAAGTTCAAATATTTTATGCTTAGCATTATAATTCAAGACATCATTTCCCAAGCTTCCTGAATCATTATGGTAAACCAAAAAAACTATTAATATTATATCTATTATAATTAATGAGATATAAGAGAATCTAAACAATGTTCTTGGTGAATCATTGGCCACACACGTGATGAGATTCATGTTTACCTTAAAAAGTACACTTTACTGATCAAAGCGTTATGTAGAATCATGTGATGTCATATATCAAATTGGGTTCTTAAGTTTTTTTAACATTAAAGGAAACTTACCTACAATGCCATGACTTACATAATTTGATGTTATATATATATATATATATATATATATATATATATATATATATTTTTGCAAGGTCCATATCAATTACTATCACGATATAGAGCCTTAACAATCTATAATAAAGAAAAGTGTCATTCATGTATGCCTTAATTTCTATCCAATTAACTCTCATGATGATGATATTCAAGGTGGATAATATGCTCACATGGATTACAACTTGAAAATCATCTAGAAAATCTATCAATTTTATATAATACTTTCGATGTCATCTATAATAACTTGGGAGAAAGAAAAATGACATAAAGAGACATAGAAATGCCATTTGATATAATAATTGTTAGTGACAAGAATATACAGGGAACGTGAAATAAAGAGGTATTGGGATGTCATTTCATTAATCAACTTAAGTAGTTTGATTTATGGGAGTAGGATAAATAGTCAACAATTTGATGCTTTTTTATACAACTCTTGAAAAGAGGTCAAATGAGAAGTTTGTCATAGGAATTCATTTTTTATTTTTTTCTTTCGATGGAACAATTGCAAATACAAAGTGCAAATATTGCATAATTTAAATGCTGAAGGAGTTTTCAAGGTCGTTGAACTAATTTATACAATCAAAATCAACAATTTTGATTGGTGTATCAACGATTTTAACATAATTTTAATCCTCAAATTCCAACATGACCAAATTGAAAAAGGATCAAAATGTCTATTAACTATCAAGCTCCATTGAATTTATATATATAAACTAAACTAAATTAATACAATTTGTTTGTCATACATACTCTTTTCTACATAAAAGAGAAATGAAAATTAACTTATTCTTAAACATTCTACATACAGATAACACATGCTTCTTTATGGATACAAATTTAGGAAAAAACAAAAAATTGAAATTTTAATTTATTCATATACATCTTTGTAGATATTTAAAATTCATTCATTTTTAACATTATTCAAGGAGTATTTGAAAATAAAAAGAAGATATTTAAAATTCATTCCTTATTAACATTATTCCAGGAGATAAAAAGAACTTCAAAAGAAAACCTTTTACTTTTTAGGTTTAACATTTTTTCTATTATTACAAAGTTTAACATTTCTGCATTAAGTTTCCACTTAACTCCTTGCATTCCTATGTAGGAACTAAAAGACTTAAAGAAACCTTAAAACTTGGTTCTTCATATTCTTATACAAAAATTGAGATATTCTTCCACTTAAGGAAGTGATTCTTAGAAAACTTAACTTTGACAATTTTTCAAGAATAAATAAAACTTACTAAATAATAAAATTAGTTTCAAGAGACCAACAAAACTACTCAATAATATTAATGCTCCACTTCAAAACTCATTACAATGTTCTCTTCAAGGTAGATCTATTATAAGTTCCACTTCAAAACTCATTACAATGTTCTTTTCAAGGTATATCTATTATAAGCTCCACTTCAAAACTCATTACAATGTTCTCTTCAAGGTAAATCTATTATACTTTTAGATCTTAAAAACAAGGGACACTTATTACACTTTCCAGTGCACCTTGCCTAACCATCTTGAAGGTAGATCTCTTGTCTAACCATATTGAAGGTAGATCTATTATACTTTTAGATATTAAAAACAAGGTATACTTATTACACTTTCGAGCCTAACCATATTTACAAAGGCAATTTATTGATATCAACTTGTAAGGGATGATGAATTTGATTGATTAAAGAGTTGGATAATTTGAATTTTTTTCCCAACTTCTTTAATTAAAAAAATTAACATTGAAAAATAAATGTTCTATAACATTGAAAAATAAATGTTCTAACCTGTTTTCTCTTAAACCTTCCTATAAAGAAAAAATATAAGTGAAAAGACATATGGCTTTAGCTTTTTACCTCTATCATATCTAAACAAAACTTACACACATTTGTGTAACTTGGTTTTTTACCTTCATCATATGTAAACAAAAAATAATTTATGTTCATTGTTGTTTTATCTTTGCCATATCGAAATAAAAAAATTGTGTGGGCTTTGTTTTTAAGCGATCAGCGCAGATGCATGGGCTTCGAAAATATCACTTCTAACAACGCATCATGCATATCGTGACTGCACAAGTAAGTGGGAGGTAAGCGGGCCGTCCTTCTCTTCTCTGACAATAATTTAACAATACAATCACATTCGTTCGTCTCTATAAATTACTTCATTCGGCCAAATCCTCCATCAATATCACCATTCCATCCAAGCAGTTGCAGGCCATGGCGCGGAATATAAAGCAACTGAGTCTGAAGCAGATGAAGACGCTCGTCCTCATAATAGCGTTGGCTCAGATAGCTCTATTCATGGGCCACCCTGCAATTTCTATTAGAAGAAGATCAGTTACATTTACTACACCAACGCCAATAGCTACTACACCCTGCATTTCTACTCATCGTCCTGCTGCTATTTGCTCTAATGAATTGCAGGAAAATGCTGTGCAATGCCTCTCCCAGCCCAAGTATTTTGTGTTTTTTCTCTTTTCTAAATAGTACGCTGTGTATAAGTTGATATATATAATTAATAAGTTGATATATATAATTAATGTACAACTGTGTATATCCCAACCTAGAATGTATAAACTGTGTTTTATTTATCTATAACATATATTTTGTATGTTTCCTACGTGCAGATCCATACCAAAATTTTCCACCAGCAACAACATTCAATATTCCGATGCTGATAAACCATGACCTGTAACCCAGGTTATGTGAAAAACAAACTTTGTTGTAATTGAAGACTATTTAGGAAATACCAATATCAATAAAGTCAGCAGCTGCTCTTTCTGATTCTTCCGTTTGACGTTGTACTCTCAGCACCCAGTACTTGTTCACATTTGAGACTGATTGGAGGTTTATTATTTATGTTGATCAATATGAATAATTTCTCTCT
>ML792239.1:317023-362121 GCA_009831015.1 Picea engelmannii | reverse complement strand
TATATTCTTGTCACTAACAATTATTATATCAAATGGCATTTCTATGTCTCTTTATGTCATTTTTCTTTCTCCCAAGTTATTATAGATGACATCGAAAGTATTATATAAAATTGATAGATTTTCTAGATGATTTTCAAGTTGTAATCCATGTGAGCATATTATCCACCTTGAATATCATCATCATGAGAGTTAATTGGATAGAAATTAAGGCATACATGAATGACACTTTTCTTTATTATAGATTGTTAAGGCTCTATATCGTGATAGTAATTGATATGGACCTTGCAAAAATATATATATATATATATATATATATATATATATATATATATAACATCAAATTATGTAAGTCATGGCATTGTAGGTAAGTTTCCTTTAATGTTAAAAAAACTTAAGAACCCAATTTGATATATGACATCACATGATTCTACATAACGCTTTGATCAGTAAAGTGTACTTTTTAAGGTAAACATGAATCTCATCACGTGTGTGGCCAATGATTCACCAAGAACATTGTTTAGATTCTCTTATATCTCATTAATTATAATAGATATAATATTAATAGTTTTTTTGGTTTACCATAATGATTCAGGAAGCTTGGGAAATGATGTCTTGAATTATAATGCTAAGCATAAAATATTTGAACTTCTCAAAGTTAGTGTCATGATACTTAAAAAGATGCTTGGAATACCTAAACTTAGTTTCATTATAATGTTAAGCACAAATTGTTTTATCTTGTCAAACTTTGTGTTATTGTTGGTTATGGAGTGTGATTATCTTCCTAATTCAAAGGTTGTGTTTCATCTGTGTTTGGATCCCAATCCCTAGTGGGTTTTTTTGTTATATTATTTCCATGTTTAACCCAATGTGTTGTTACATTATGACAACTAGGGCGAGGGGATCACAAGAGGGACAATAACCCCCCTATCTAGGTTTCAGGGGCAAAGCCCTTTAGAAAAACATTTTGGGGTGGATTTTGCATCTGTTTTGGGCAGTTTTGGCACACGATTTTCCATCCTATGGTTTTCTAATTTTGATTAAGGAATTAAGGTTGTAATATAATCCATGTCAATGAATTAGAGCTTTTGGATGTTGTGGGATCCTATATATTATATTTTAATTTCATATTCAATTTGGATAGTTCATTATTAGGTCATAGATCTGACGGTAGAGGTTATGTTGTCACTTTTTTTCCATAGAAGGTTGTCAACCCTTGTTTTTAAAGAGGGCATTGTATTGTGGATGTGTATGGTGAGGTATTGTAGTCTGTCTAAGAGAGGAGACTATGGTATAATGAAATGGAGGTTGTAGCAGATGTGTTGCAAGTGTTATCCCTTCATGTTTCTAGATGGAATAAAGGAAGGAGTGGTTGTTTCTATGTGGAAATATCCCATATCAGGTAAACGTATATTGGTGTCTCTCTTGTATTGTGTTTTTTTGTGTTCTATTTATGCATTCATTTTGATTTGTTTTATTATTATTGCTCAGTGATCCTATTCCTAGCAACCAGTATCAGAGCCAAAGGTTTATTTGGTTGATAAACTCACAAGAAAGGAGGGTTCACGGTTCGAGTGGGAGCAATGGAGGAAGAAGGAAAGTTTAGGGTCGAGAATTCTAACGGCCAAAACTACTAACTATGAAAGATGCAAATGGAGGATTATCTATATCAAAAGAATCGTGTCTTACCATTGGGTAGATTAGTAAAGAATTTGGTGAGTATGAAGGATGAAGAATAGGAAGATATTGACAAAAAGGAGCTAGGAACAATAAAGTTATGCCAGACATCATCGATGGTTTTCAACATTTCAAAAGAAAATACAACAAAATATATAATGAAGGCATTATCTAAACTATGTGAAAAACCATCAACCTCCAACAAGGAATTTCTTATTAATAGTTTATTTAATATGAAGATGTCAGAAGGTGGGTTTGTTGTAGATCATTTAAATGAGTTTAACATGGTTACCAGTTAGTTAAGTTCTATAGGAGTAAACTTTCATGATGAGGTTAGGGCTCTTTTGATTTTGTTCTCATTGCCAGAAAACTAGAATGGCTTGGCCATGGTTGTGACTAATTATGTCCCTTGTTCGAACACTTTAAAGTTTGATGATGTTGTTGGTCTTATCCTTAGTGAGGAAATGTGATGGAAAATAATAGGTGAGACATTAGGTGATGCTTTACTGTGGAGAATAGGGGATGACAAAGGGAGAGAGGAAAGATTGCATGCAGGATATTCCTTACATTTTTTGGCAGAAGCTATGGATATTATTGTTTACTTAATAAATAGAGGGCCTTAAGTTCCTTGGATGGTGGAATTCCATAGGAGGCATGGACAAGTAAAAAGTTAAACTACTCATTTCTGAAGACTTTCAGTTGTGAAGAATTTGTCCATATTGATAGAGAAAATAGAACAAAACTTGAGAAAAAATCCAAGAAGTGTACTTTTATTGGATATGGAGTTTATGATGTTGGTTATACCTTATGGGATAATCAAAATCACAAAATCATTAGGAGTAGAGATGTGGTATTCAATGAGAAATTCATGTACGATCAGTTGTAGGGAAAGAAATGGGAAAAGGAAAACACAAAATACACATGTAAAAATATCAGTTACAAGGAAAGAAACAGGAAAAGGAAAACATAGAATACATAGTGCTTAATGAAATCACAAAAATCAAATTCCAAAGGTGTCAGAAAATTAAAGTGTTCAAAAACAATAGAAATTACCTCAAACTCCTACAAGTGTTGTTAGAATATCTATTGGGTTAAGTGGACCCCTTGAACGATACTTTCCTTCAATGTATTATTTATTGTTGATTGATTCTGGTAAACTAGAAAGATATGAAGAAGCAATGCAAGTAGAAACCAAAAATAAGTGGGAGCAAGGCATTAAGAGGAGATGGACTCTTTGTTACATAACCAGACCTGGGACTTGGTTCAGTTTCCTGCAGCTAAAAGATCATTGTAGAATAAATGGGTTTACAAGTTGAAGGAAGAAGATGGAGGCAAGACGAGATACAAGGACAAACTTGTTGTAAAGAGGTTTGCATAGAAGAAAGGTATAGATTTTGATGAAATAATTTCTCCTATTGTTAAAATGACTTCAAATAGAACTATTTTAAGTTGGTAGTAGATTATTTTCATCTTGAACAATTAGATGTAAAGACATATTTTCTCCATGGGGATTTGGAGAAGCATATTTATATACAGCAACCACAGGGGTATGAGGTCAAAGGGAAGGAGAAATTAGCATGTAGGTTGAAGAAGAGTTTGTATGTCATGAAGCAGGCTCCAAGGCGGTGGTATTTGAAATTTGATAGGTTTATGACAAAGCAAGGTTATAATAGATGTCATTCTAACCATTGTGTTATTTTTAAGAGACTAAATAATGGAAGCTATATTATCTTGTTATTGTAAGTAGACAACATGTTTATTGCAGGGTCTAACATGTAGGATACAAATGTTCTCAAAAGAAAATTATCTAATTTATTTGCGTAGAAGGATTTGGATGCTGCAAAAAAAATACTTGGTATGAGAATAAAACGAGACAAGAAAAATCACAAATTAACATTGTTTCGGGGTGAATACATAGAGAAGGTGTTGGAAAGATTTAAAATGCAAGATGAAAAACCAGTTAGTACACATTTGAATAGCCATTTCAAACTGACTAAGCAGATGTGTCCCAAGACACATGAGAAAATAGACTACATTTCCAAGGTTCCATACTCAT
Organism: Picea engelmannii; assembly: GCA_009831015.1. NCBI lineage: Eukaryota > Viridiplantae > Streptophyta > Pinopsida > Pinales > Pinaceae > Picea > Picea engelmannii. The sequence goes on along the minus strand of ML792239.1, from coordinate 358,391 downwards.
CGGTAGTTGGCATCTTGGTGTATGTGATGGTGTGCACAAGGCCATATATTGCACATGCAGTGGGAGTTGTTAGAAGGTATATGAAACATACAGGTAAAGAAAATTAGAAGGAAATGAAGTGGATTCTCAGGTATTTGAGAGGTACTACTACTCAAACATTATGTTTTGGAGGTTCAAACATTGTTCTACAAGGATATGTTGATTCAAATATGGTAGGTGATATAGATAGCAAGAGGAGCACCACAGGGTATGTTTTTACTGTAGATGGAACAGCAGTAAGTTGGATTTTGAAATTGAAAAATATTGTTGCACTTTTAACAATAGAAGTAGAGTATGTTTTTTCTACAAAGGTTGGTAAAGAGATGATTCGGCTACAGAGGATTATGGAGGAATCAGGAAAGAAGTAGGAGAATAGTAGGTTATATCATGAAATCCAGAGTGTCATTCATCTTGCATAGAACTCAACCTTCCATTTTAGGACTAAATATATACATCTCATTTACCATTTCATATGAACATTTTTGGAATATGGACGGTTGAAGTTGGAAAAGATACACGCTATCCAAAATTCTGCAAATATGTTAACGAAGACAATAAATAGGGAGAAAATGGGTTCCTACTCAATTTTAGTCGGCCTTTAAGCATGATGGTTAAGATGAGAAACTTGTGAGGTCCAAATTTGGAGCATAGAACAAAAAGTGAAGTAACAGTGGAGTTGTTGTGATTAGTTTCCAAGTGGGATATTGTTGGTAGTGGAGAATGATTATCTTCCCGATTCATAGGTGTTGTTTCATACATATTTGGATCCTAGTATATGGTGTGTTTTTTATGTTATATTCCTTGATTGATTAACCTAACTCATTATTATGTTGTGTTGGGCATGATTGGGGGGGCATAGAGGGGTGAAGACCCCAAGAAAAAAATTTGGGGTAGTTTTTTGCATGGGCGGTTTTTGGCACACGATTTTCAGGTCAATGGATTAGGGATTTTGGATGTTGCAGGATCTTATATATTATATTGTAATTTCATAGTCAATATGGACCATTCATAATTAGGTCACAGGTCTTACGGTAGAGGTTATGTTGGTACTTTTTTTCTCTAGAAGGAAACCCTTTTTTTAAAGAGGGCATTGTATTGTGTTTGTGTATGCTAAGAGAATGTAGTGTGTCTAAGAGAGGATACTATGAAAGAGTGAAGAGGAGGTTGCATAGGATGTGCTATAGGTGTTATCCCTTCATTTTTTCGGATGAAATAAAGGAAGAACTGGTTGTTTCTCTATAGACGTAGCCCATATCGGGTGAACAACATATATTGGTGTCTATCTTGTATTGTGTTCTTATGTGTTTTATTTCTGCATTCATTTTGATTTGTTTTATTATTATTTCCTTTTTATCTTATTCCTAATAGTTAAGATACTTAAAAAGATGCTTGACATACCTAAACTTAGTAACGTGAAACGTAAAAATATGTTAGGCATATTTGTAAAGGTGAACTATTTGCATGAGTGAGTTTAGCAAGACAATTCTTATGTCATGAAATAGGTTAGAAAGGCCTTGTCAAGGAAACCTTCTATATAGGAGAGGGAGGTTGGTAGTGGTCCACCCTTAGAAACCCCTCCTAATTTTCCATGTGGACCAATCCACATGACAGACAACACCCACTAGGTAGATGGTTTCATATGCAGAGGTATGTGAGGATTTCACTACACATTCAAATCTCTTTTTTATCACTTCCCTTTTCCATGTTTCTCAAACCTACTCATTTCCCCTAGCGTTTCTTATGGGTACCAAATCATGCTTGGTATCTCCACCCTAGTACCCTTCAATCATGGACCTAATATTTATCATAATAACTCTATTATTGGCACCTCCTCACATTTATGTCTCCCCATCCATGTGCTTAAACTTACATTCTATGAATAGTTCGTGAATATTTCCTCTATTCTGATCATTCTCCCTCATCTAAGTGCATTATTTTGTTTCCCTTATCATGGTGGTTAGCCATCCAATAAACCTATATAGTTGCAGAAGGAAATCACAAAGTATTCATTCCAGTGGGTGATGGTATGTGGATTGGAACAATGGAATGCAAGAAACTATCAACAATGTGGAGATAGGATTATTTATTCTCTGTTGCAATGATTGAACCAAAGGTGCATTGATACCATGTTCCAATAATTTATCCTTTGTAACCTATTATCCTTTTGTTTTTTGATGTTTTCTAATTTTTTTATATGGTTGTTGATGTAGGAAAAACATGGAGTATTTGGTCATGGAGCTGTGAAAAGTTTTTTTCTACTAGCGAAGGAAGAACTGATGGCAACATAAAAAAAAAATTCGAAGAATTTATTCCTACCAAAATTTTAAACCTCTCTTGTTTTTCAACATAATAGATATGTTTAGTCTTTGTTTTATAGATTCAAATGGTTTTTATGATTGGATTTTCTTGCATTTGGGTTTGGGTTTCCATGCATGTGAGTTTATTTTGTTTCTTAGTAGAAATGGAAATTTTCATTGTAACCTCATTGCCTTCACTAGTCATTGGTCCATAAGTGACAATCCATTGCTCCATCTATTTGACTTTATGAGGAATGTTGGTTCTTATCAGTCCCACAAAAATTTACTTTGGTTAATCAAGCATTTGACCCTCTAGCATGTATAGATAGAAGTATTTTGATTTTTACAAAGTATTGAAGTATATTTGATAATAAAAAAATCATAGGTGGCCAAGGCATGCTATCTATCTAGTGAAAAAAAAGAATCCCTACAAAGATTTGTGTTTCCCTACAATATGTCACATTCTCTTTGAGAATTTTTCCATGCCCAACACATGACATTACCAATCCCTCATCTATTGGAGATATACACAACAAACTCATTAATCTAATTATTATTTCATGTTTCATTGGTATTGGGCTTATGCCTTGTGCCTGATGCTTTCTTAGTAGAGAGGATGAATGAGAATGTACTTGCAATATTGGCAAGGATAAAGTGATATATAGTTCGATAATGGAATATATTACAATATGTCTTGTCCCAATATTGGGGATTATAATATAGCTAGCCCAAAGTTTTGGATTTCATGATTTCCTAATGAGAAAACAAATATGTTCGTTAATATCATAATTAATGATTGTGAGTGACCTATTTTGTTTAATTTTATAACAATTATGAGTGGCATATTAAAGTGTTGAATTTTAGAATAAATAGGAGTAGCATGTTTTTTTTTAATTTTAGAATAGTTGTGAATACTTTGCTATTTTGGATTAAAGGGATGTCCTAACTCTCCAAATCTTTGTCTTCTCTGAGAAAAATAGAATGGATTCCCCCTTGCTTAAGTGGAGATAGCACTCCCTCATTGAAATCAAACATCACTTGTATGGGGATAGTAGCATGTTTTTTGTTCATATATGTATAAGGAGTTGTTGCTTGGGTAATGTATATTATTTGGGTTGTTTTTTGGCTGTGTATAAGGAGTTGTTGTTTGGGTATGTATAATGAGTTTATGTTGAGTATGTATATGTTATTTGGGTACGTGTATGGAGTTGTGCTATAATAGTTTAGTATGGGAATAAGTGAGGGATGGGTAATCAGCATTGTGGGTAATGACGACACAACTCTATAATTATGTGGACCCATTTGGTTACAATCATGGATGTTGCATGTCTATCAAAAAATAGGTCTTGATTGATGTGTGTATCAAGAGGGTTGTTATTTTTTTGGCCCCTCTTCAATAAAATTTCCCCCCCCTTGAGACTTGGTATAATATAGTTCCAATTATTTGGTTGATACCTATTGATTTTTAAATTGACTACCCAGGGAGACTGAGATCAACTTTCCTTGTGTTTTATCATTTGGATAGAGTGTTCACAAGCATCGAGTAAGGATTCCAGGACAAAATATAACCAAGAGGATGTGATCTCTCTACATGAAGAAGAAACCCTCAATTGTATGTTGAAGAGAAGAATATAGTGATGAAATTAGATTATTACTCTTATTTCAATGGATTTCAGGGCCTATGTAATAATGTAAATCCAAATACAATATTTATATAAGGCTTTGAATGACTCCCAAAGGAAAAAAGAGTTTCCATTTTTATAATTATGAACATTCATCCTTCAAGTCCTTAGTAATTGCATAAAGTGGGTGATAAACACATTATACATGATTTCATGGAATTTGTTTAGCATCATATTGACCCTCATTTTGGATAGTGGGTACAACATGTGTTTTGGTCAAGATAGTTTTTCATCATCTTTTAAAATGGACAAAACTTATTGTTTTGGTTTATGGATTGAAAGCATCGATGCTTATAACCTCACAAATGGTGGGTTTTATATTTTTAAATATGCCCTTTACATGGGAGAAGAATTTTTTAAATTGCCTTGAACCTACTTGTTTACTCCACTTGCATTCATTGTAGGAATTGCTTTGAAGTTTGTCTGATATTATAATTGTAATTGTCTTTACCTGTTACTGTGCATATAGATTATCATCATTAATGTGCATTTGATTGAAAATTGAATTTGATATGTGTATTAGATTGAAATGTGAATTACATGTTTGAGATACAAAAGACTAAATTTCCATTTAAATAAATAGTATCCAAGTAAAAGGCCTTGAATCAAAGAGGAAAGTAAGCTATATGAATAAATTAGGAAAACTCTGTTGGATTACTGAGAGGGGGGGTGAATCAGTAATAAACCAATGTAATCCTTTTTCACCATAAAATGCAAGTGTTATATCAATGTAGCATTATCATCTAATAGTTGCAGAGTAAATAAATAATGAAAAAATGAGAAATCACACACATACATAGTACACCAGTGTTTTACATGGAAACCCAAAGTGGGAGAAAACCACAGAATGCTTTTTCTTATATGTCTTTAAGAATTACATTCATTGGAAGCAACAACTTCCTTTGCTTTTCAGCTGCAACTAGAAGCAGGCTCTAACCCCCTAGTTTCTCAGGCTACAACCTGAGGGAAGCTCCAACTCCCCAATTCTTTGGCTACAACCAGAAGGACACTACTACCCCCTATGTTCTTCTGCTACAACTGGAAGGTGGCTACAACCATCTGTCCTTGCCCCGTCTAACCGCACTAGTATATAAGTATAATGATGGAACCACTTTCACACTATCACTGTGAGATATACTATTGTAAACCTGTACCAATAAAATTGCACCAAACAACCTATACCAATAACCCGAACCATGCATCAACTTGTAGCTCAACCTGTAATCAACTTGTACCATAAACAAGTGCATCAACCATGCACCAACCTGTACCAAACAAATTGTAATCAACATGTACCATAAAAAAGTGCATCAACCATGCACCAACTTGCACCTCAACTTGTATACCATGAATAAGTGCATCAACCATGCACCAAACCTATATGAATAACCTGTCACAACAACTTGTCCAAACAACCTATCACAAAAACATGTCTTATCAATATTATCAACCAAATCAGATCTACTCACCAAGATCAATCACCAAGAAAAATCTCAAAGATGTGCATCAACCAAGCATAACACAACAACTCATAATCATCACCAAGATCAATATGTGCTTCTAATAATATACCAATACAAGTATGCTACATCGTCCATAAACCATGCATCAACAATAATACTAACAAGTGCCTACAACCATGTACCAAGTATGTACCAATCATGTATCAACTACTCATCAAATATGAATCATCAAGATGTACCAACATCATCAACTATACACCTCATGTATGTGTCAACTCATCAACTACTTGTCTCAACCATGTACCCAACATGTACCTTAGAAAAAATCACTCATCAATTTCATCATCCAAATCTGATTTGTAAGTCTATAATAGACCTGGTGTATATGATCACATACTTGCAAACCTTCATTAACTTTAACAACAAGAGACTAGCATTTTCATCAAACTTTACTTTAGTCTCACATGACTAGTTTTGGATTAGTCAACAACCCTAACTTGAAATAATCGTAACTATGTACATGCATTGAATAAAGATCTGAAAATAGTACACAATGTTCTTCGGTGTGTTTTATACAATTCCTCCAAGTGTCACTACTTGGAACCTCTCAAAAAAGGAGTTATAGAAAAAATGGCATACATTGTTGAATTATGGCTTATTCTAGAGAGCGAACTTGTAGAGCGTGCACCGCACAGAATATTTGTTGTATGGATCTAAAAGTTTTACCCAGAATACTATAAATTGTACTCTAACTAATACATTTGGTATTACTTAATTTGGATCTTTTATGAATAAGTTATGACGTTTTTACCTGAAACATTTGTTTTAGACTAGTTTTAGGACTAGCCACAAACCCAATTTTCCACGGAGTGTAACTCCAAAATTACAATGAACCACAAGTTTAAATTCATACCACAACTACTTAGATATGTTTCCTCAATGGCCTCCCAATTTCACGGTCTAAATCATTCTAGAAAACAATTTATTGCGAAAATGGTGAGATAACTTGTAAATAACATACCTTAGAAAGCATCATCAAAATAATTTGTCCTCCCTTGAATTTTGGCCTTCTTTACTTCACCTTCCCTCTAAAATTCAACTTAGATATCCTTTGCTTACCTTAGTCACCTGCAGATATTCAATATGTTCAAGTGTTATTAAAATGAAAGAGCCTTGCCTCTTATGTATACTTTCATGTAGCTTCCTCAAGGGGTTACCTTTTAACCATCTTAACCCAATTTCCTTATTTTAGGGCTAGCCCACTTATAACCACTTTCCATAATTAGAAAGTTCTTCATTTACTTTATTATTTAAATAATCCTCCTTGACTTTGTCACTTCACTTTATTATTTAAATAATCCTCTTTGACTTTGTCACTTCACTTTATTATTTAAATAATCCTCTTTCACTTTGTCACTTCACTTTATTATTTAAATAATCATCTTTGACTTTGTCACTTCACTTTATTATTTAAATAATCCTCTTTGAATTTGTCACTTCACTTTATTATTTAAATAATCATTTTTTACTTTTTCACTTCACTTTATTATTTAAATAATTTCTTCTTTTCAAGAACTTTGACTTCTTTGACCTTTTGGGGCTTCAAGCCAACATATGAGGGTCCTCCAAATTCGTAAGGCCATAACTCTCAAACCGTGAGGATTTATGTGACGTTCCACATACCACCAGAAATGGCATGACATGTACTATCCATCTAGAATAGTCTTACCTGCAAATATATCAAAACTCATACCATTATACATCAAACAAACTTGGGTCCATTATTGAAACTTTTGTGCTACCGAAATTCACTACCAGACTTTCTTCAAGGGTTGACATCAATCTACAATATCACTCTCCAATGGTTGACATCAATGAAAACCAACAATCCATACCAACTGTCCATCAACCTAAGCCAATTGTCTGACAATCTTCCCCTTTGGCATTAATGGCAACACCAATATTGATGGCAACACTTAGTCATGACAACATTGATGGAAACACTTAGTCATGATAGCATTCATGCTTATACTCCTCATCAATGTTTCTATCTCTCCCCCTTTGACATCAATGGCAAAGGGTATCTCCCTTTGGGGTTGCTCCCCTTGAATGAACTCTCCTTGGGCTGCTCCCCCTGTCTACATGCCTCTGTGCTCTCTCTCCAAGCATTTATATCCTACATCTAATAAATCTCTCCCCCTTTTTCATCAATGGAAAAGGTATCTTTCCATCCGGGGTTGCTGCCCCTAACTGAACTGTCCTTGGGGATACTTCCCTTGAATGAACTCTTCCGGAAACTAATCTCCCAACCTGAATTGTCCTATTTATGGTGGTTCCTCATGTACATATAATATATATAAGATAAGCATTTAAAAGCATTCATTTTGGAGTAGAAATTACTCCTAGTCTCTAGCAAAGATACTCAAAGGCTTCCCGTGTAAGCAGTTTTGTAAATATGTCTGCCACTTGTTCTTTTGTTCCCACATATTCAACTCTGATGTTCTTCTCTGCAACCTATTCCCATAGAAATCGATACTTGATAGGAATGTGCTTCGTCTTGGAGTGCATCACCGAGTTATTTGAGATATTGATGGCACTTGTATTATCACAATAGATTGGAATGGGATCATCATACTCAATCTGTATATATGTCAAAGATTGTTTCATCCATAGAACCTATGTACAACATGATGTTGTTGCAATATACTCTACCTTGGTTGTATATAAATATATTGATGATTGTTTCTTTCTTATCTGTGATACTAAACACTCACCCAAGTAGAATGTTTCTCCACTGGTGCTTCGTCGATCATCAATGCAACCTGCCCAATCTGCATCTGTGTATGAAATAAGTGATAGATCCTTTCCTTTTGGATACCATAATCCAAACTGTTCTATTCATTTGAGATATCTAAAAATCCTCTTCACTGCTAATACATGTGATTCCTTTGGTGTTTCTTGAAATCGTGCCACCTGTCCAACTGTCTGCATTACATCTGGTCTAGATGTTGTCACATATAGTAGGCTACCAATCATTGACCTGTATTCCTCTGATCTGTAGACTTTGAATCATCATCTTTTTTCAACTTGCAACTAGTTTGCATGGGAGTGATAACTGGTTTGCAATCTTCCATTCTGAACCTCTTTAGCATTTCTCTGATATACTTGGTTTGAGAAATAAAAATTCCTTGGTTGCTTTGACTTATCTGAAGACTCGGAAAGAAGGATAGTTCTCCAAATTCAAATTCATTATGCATGTCCTTTGAAAATTTCTGGCTTAACCTATCATCAGTACTTCCAAAAATAATATCATCAACATAAACTTCAATTAATAAAATACTATCTTGAGTTACCTTGATATAGAGGTTGTTGTATGCACTTCCTTTTCTGAACCCTGTCTGTTGTAGATATTATCCAGTCTAGAGTACCATGCTCTTGTCCACTTTCATATATCTATCCAAACCTGCTAAGTATTCTTAAAAATCCATCTTTGTCCATAGTGTCCAAGACTCTACTTGCACAATTGTCCATAATTTTGAACCATTTATCACTATACTATCATGAAGTCTTGATTAATCTATCATACTGTACTTTTGCTAACTAACTACTCTAGATCTGTCTTCTCAAAATCTGCAAGTTGCTCAAAGGATGGTTCTTTGGTCTGTCACAGCTATCGCATAGACTCCCCTTGTCTAATATCCATGTTACCTGGGAGTCTCTAAGTTGGATGGCTCGGAACAATTCCTACTCTAATGTGTATTCATCATCATCTTAATTAGTAGATTCATCATCTCTCTGAGCTCTGAATTCTTTCTTTCTATATATGGATTCATCTTTCACTGCAATACCTGAAAGTACAATCTCTTGAACTTGTTCCTTATTTACTTGTCCTTATTTTCTTTCATTTATTTTCCAAACCTTTATATATCTGACATCCTTCTTTTTCTCTATAGATTTTTCTTCATCTCATTTTATTGTCAATCTTGTGATCTCTGAGACCTGGTCTTTGTTTATTTGTTCTTCCTGCTTTCTTATCCATACTTTCTTATATCTGATATCAGTGTTCTCTTTCATGGAAGTATCGATCATGCTTCTACAATCACAAGCTAAGTGTCCATAGTTATGAAATTTGTAACATTCAATGTTACGTGGGGACACATAGGCATTTCTTGCTTGAACATGTCTTTTATAATCCTTGCAATATGCAACCTTATGTCCAAAGTTAGTACAATAAAAACAATGACCATAAAATAAATTTGCATACCTGGGAGTGAATGATCTTCTTTGTGGTGTATTCCTTCTGAATTTCTGCCTTGACTGATCATGATCATGATTGAAGCTTCTTTGTGGCGTGAACATGGATGGTCTTCTTAAAGATGTATCTTTATTAGTTTTCTTAGATTATGGTTGACCATGATTCCTTCCTTTGAGTACTTCTGCATAACTCTTTATGTTTTCTTCATTCTTCTTTTCTAGCAACGTAGAGTGCTTCTCTTCATTCTCTACAACTGGTGTGGATGTTTATGTCTCTTCAACGTTCTTGTTGACCTTGACGATTTTGACTCTTAGTGTGACAACTTCTTCTTCAAGATTCTCAAACTCTTCTTCTTTCTTCATTATCTGAGACTTCATGACCTCTTCTTTTCTCTTTTCTTTTTCAAGTTGGATTTTCAATGTAATTATTTCTTCTTCTAGTCTTCTCTCTTCTTGACCAAACTCTTCCTCAAGTTGGTTTAATTCATTGGTTCTTTCCTTGAGATGATACATCAGTATCTTTTCTCTCTTTTTTGTTTCTTCCTTTTGTGTTGCTATGTTGGCTTCTAAACATTTCTTTTGATATTATAGAGTTTCTTCAATTCTTCTAGCCTCTTCTAGTTGACCTCTTAAATTCTTGATGACCTGTTGATCTTTTTCGAAACCTTAAACACTTTTGTTTTGCTTCATCAATTCTTTCTTGGATAACTTGTTTTCTTATCTTTCTTTCTTTATATATTCAATTGCATTGATCAATTTTTCTCTGTAATCAACTTCTTCTTCTTCATACTCTTCCTCTTCTGAATCTGTCTCACATGATGAGAATATTTCTTCTTGTTATGTATATGCATCTTCTTTGGAATTTTCTGAATCTGCGATGGGTGAAGAATATATGTAATGTAACTTATCCCAAAGTTCTTTGGCTGATGAACATTTACCAACCTTCTCTCTTACTGGATTAGATAATACTTCCCAGATGAAATCCATTACTATTTTGTTATTCTTCTTCAATTCATTCTTGGCTGCAGTCTCTTCCCTTTTTGAACTATCATATCTTGTAACAACTGATAGTCAAATATAATTTCCCTGTGCCTGTAAAAATACTCTTGTCCTTCTACTCCACATCTCATACTTAAAACCATTATGACCATTAAACATTGGTACTGCATTCTCAAAATAATACATGATCTCATTCCAGTGGTTAAATTGTTTCCTGAAGGAACCTACTCTGAAACCAAATGTTGGATTACTGAGAGGTGGGGTGAATCAGTAATAGAGAAATGTAATCCTTTTTCACCATAAAATGCAAGTGTTATATCAATGTATCATTATCATCCAATAGTTGGAGAGTAAAAAAATAATGAACAAATGAGCAATCACACACATACATAGTACACGAGTGTTTTACGTGGAAACCCAAAGTAGGAGAAAACCACATAACACTTTTTATTATATGTCTTTAAGAATTACATTCATTTGAAGCACCAACTTCCTTTGTTTTTTAGCTGCAACTGGAAGGAAGCTCCAACCCCCTAGTTTCTCAAGCTACAACCTGAGGCAAGCTCCAACTCCCCAATTCTCTGGCTACAACCAGAAGGAGGCTACAACCCCCTATGTTCTCCGACTACAACTGGAAGGTGGCTACAACCACTTTTCCTTGCCCCGTCCAAACACCCTGGTATATAAGTAGAATGATGGAATCATTGCCACACTATCACTGTAAGATATATTGTTGTAAACCTGTACCAATCAACCTGCACCAAACAACCTATACCAATAACTTGAACCATGCATCAACCATGTATCAACCTGTACTTCAACCTGTGATCAAATTGTACCATAAACAAGTGCATCAACCATGCACCAACCTATACCAAACAACCTGTAATCAACATGTACCATAAACAAGTGCATCAACCATGCACCATCTTGTACATCAACCTGTACCATGAATAAGTGCATCAGCCATGCACCAAACCTGTATGAATAACCTGTCACAACAACATGTCCAAAAAACCTATCACAACAACCTATATCATCAATCTTATCAACCAAATCATATCTACTCACCAATATCAATCACCAAGACAACTCTCAAAGATGTGCATTAACCAAGCATAGCACAACAACTCATAATCATCACCAAGATCAATATGTGCTTCTAATAATATTTCAATACAAGTATGCTACATCATCCATAAACCATGTGTCAACAATACTACTAACAAGTGCCTCCAACCATGTACCAAGTATGTAACAATAATGTATCAACTACTCATAAAATATGACTCATCAAGATGTACTAGCATCACCAACTATACACCTCATGTATGTGCCAACTCATCAACTACTTGTATCAACCATGTACCCAACATGTACCTCAGCCAAAAGCCCTCATCAATTTATAATCCAAATCTAATTTGTAACTCTGTAATAGACCTGGTGTATATGATCACATACCTACAAACCTTCCTTAACTTTAACAACAAGTGACTAGCATTTTCATCAAACTTTACTTTAGTCTCACATGACTAGTTTTGGATTAGTCAACAACCTTAACTTGAAATAATGATAACTATGTGCCTGTAATGAATAAAGATATAAAAATAGTACACAATCTTATTCAATGTGTTTTATGCAATTCCTCTAGGTTTCACTACTTGGAACCTATCAGAAAAGGAGTTATAGCAAAAATGGCATACCTTTTTGAATTTTGGTTGATTCTAGAGAGCGAACTTGTAGAGCGTGCCCCGCACAGAATATTTGTTGTATGGATATGAAAATTTTACACAAAATACTATAGACTGTACTATAACCAACACATGTTTCCTTACTGAATTCGGATCTGTTATGAAGAAGTTATGACATTTTTACCCGAAACACTTGTTTTAGACTAGTTTCAGGACTAGCCACGAACCTTATTTTCCACGGAGTGTAACTCCAAAAATACAAAGACCCACAAGATTAAATTCATACCACATCTACTTGGATATGTTTCCTCAATGGCCTCCCAATTTCAGAGTCTGAATCATTCTATTAAAAAAAATTATTGTGAAAATGGTGAGATGACCTGTAAATAACATACCTTAGAAAGCATCATCAAAAGAACTTGTCCTCCCTTGAATTTCAGCCTTCTTTACTTCACCTTCCCTCTGAAATTCGGCTTAGATATCCTTTGGTTACCTTAGTCACCTATAGATATTCAATATGCTCAAGTGTGATTAAAATGAGAGAGCCTTGCCTCTTATTTATACTTTCATGTAGCTTCTTCAAGGGGTTACCTTTTAACCATCTTAACCTAATTTCCTTATTTTAGGGCTAACCCACTTCTAACCACTTTCCATAATTAGAAAGTTATCCATTTACTTTATTATTTAAATAATTCTCCTTGACTTTGTCACTTCACTTTATTATTTAAATAATACTCTTTGACTTTGTCACTTCACTTTATTATTTAAATAATCCTCTTTGACTTTGTCACTTCACTTTATTGTTTAAATAATCCTCTTTTACTTTGTCACTTCACCTTATTGTTTAAATAATCCTTTTTGACTTTGTCACTTCAATTTATTATTTAAATGATTTCTCCTTTGCAAGCACTTTGACTTCTTTGACCTTTTGGGGCTTCAAGCCAACATATGAGGGTCCTCCAAATTCGTAAGGCCATAACTCTCAAACCGTGAGGAGTCATGTGGCATTCCACATACCACCAAAAATGGAATGACATGTACTATCCATATAGAATAGTATTACCTACAAATATATCAAAACACATACCATTATACATCAAACAAACTTGGGTCCATTACCCAAACCTTTGTGCTACTGGAATTCGCTACCGAACTTTCTCCAAGGGTTGACATCAATCACTAAGGGTTGACATCAATCTACAATATCATTCTCCAATGGTTGACATCAATGACAACCAACAATCCATACCAATTTTCCATCAGCCTAAGCCAACTGTCTGACAAACTCCCTCATAAATTGGGCGGAGCGTAAAACTCGGAGAGATAAGATTCTAAATAAGAAAATGAGTAAACAATATATATTGAAAAAAAAAATTACAATGATGAATATTACAATGATAGGAGCCCATTATATAATGGCCCCTATGACTTTTATGGAGAATCATGACCTTTGGTCATGACTTTTAGTTTATTATTTAAATTATAATTTATTATTTATTTTGTATTTATTATCTTATTTATTATTATTTTATATATAACATTGCCCTTCCCTTAAAAAAATTATTTTTCCTCAAAGAAATGGTAATGAAGGGTGTAACTGGAAAAAGTGCTATGATTCCCATGTAGCGTCTTATTCTGGTAGATTTTTCCATTTAATCATATATTCCTTGAATACTTGAGAACGTAATCTCTTTTCCTGGGGGGCTCTAACATGATTCTTCCTTCCTCATCCAACATAGGAAATATATTTTGTGCCTTTTGTTGTTTCCTCAAGACTCTCTTTAGACATGATACATGAAAGATGTTGTGGATACGAATTTTATCTAGTAAATCCAACGGATAAGCTACGTGACTGATTTTTCTATTTACTTGATATGGTCCATAAAATTTTGGAGCCAATTTATTCTTCCCATGTTGTTTAAGGGATAATTGTTTATAAGGTTGAAGTCTCATAAATACCCAGTCTCCTACTTCAAACTGTCTTTCTGTTCGATTTTGGTCAGCTTGTCGCTTTATTTGGTTCCTTGCAACTATTAAGTTTTCTTTGAGTAACTGAATGATTTTCTAACTTTCGTCTAAATGGTATTTTATTGACGCAATTTTTATGTGGATGGTGGCCAACTCCTTCCATGATGGAGGTATGTAACCATAAATATCTTGGAAAGTTATCATTTTAGTTGATGTGTGATAAGTGGAATTATACTACCACTCAGCAAGGTGCAACCATTGAAACCATTTATTTTGTTTGTCAAAAATAAAACAACAAAGATAGGTTTCTAAAAAATTATTGACGACTTATGTTTGACCGTCTATTTGAGGGTGGTAAGTTGAGCTCATATTGAGAGAGGCTCTGATCTGTTTGCAAAATTCTCTCCAAAATCTCCCTTTAAATTTGGCATCTCTATTGCTGACGATAACCTTAGGGAACATATTTTAGCCATTTTTTTTGTTTAATCTGTTTTCCTTACTCCAATAAAGTGTGCATACTTAGTTAGTCTATATACTACTACTACTAATATTGTATATTTTTCATCAGATATGGGTAGTCATTCAATGAAATTCATTAAAATGTCTTCCCATTTTTGGTTGGGAATGTGTAATGAGTGGAGTAACCAGGCGGTTGACACATTTTCATTCTTGTTTCTTTGATATAGATCACATTCTGCTACATATTTTCAAATATTTTCACTCATCCCTTCCGAAAAAAACGATCTTCGTGCATTATAGTATGTTTTGAAAAATCCTACATGACCTGCAGCTGGGCAATCATGAGATTATTGAAGAACCTTGGATTTAAATCTTGAGTTGGTATTTAAGTATATTCTCCCTTTATACCATAAGATGTCATTTTTCCATTCAAACTTAGGATATTGATTTAAATTGTTGATTATAGAGCAAGTCTCCAAGATTTTTGCATACTCAGTTCGAATTTCATCCAACCATTCTGGAATGGCTATTGATATTGCAAAAACTTGTGTTTATTCATCTTTTCATGATAGGGAATTAGCCATGATGTTGTATTTTCCTCTTTTATGTAGAATTTCCATATCAAACATGGCAATTTTCTCTATCCACTTTTGTTGTTTGGTTGACAATGTTTTTTGTTGTAACAAGTATTGGAGATTGTTATGATCTGTGCATATCAAGAACTTACTTCCCAATAGATATTGGCGTCATTTTGTTAATGCATGCATGATGGAAAGCATTTCCTTGTTGTAAGTGGATTTAAATAATTCTGTCTGATTTAATTTCCTTCTCTCAAAAGCTATTGGGTGCCCATCTTGCATCAATATTACTCCAATTCAAAATCTTGACACATCACATTCGATGATGAAAGGTTTGGAGAAGTCAGGTGTTGATAATACCGGGGTTGTGGACATAATGTTTTTTAAGTTTTCAAAACATTTGTGTGCTTCCAAATTCCATTGGAAAGAGTTTTTCTTAAGGAGATTTGTTAGAGGGGCAGTTAAATGAGCATAATTCTTGACGAATCTTTGATAGTATCCTACCAATCCTAGAAATCCTCTTAACTTGGATATGTTTTTGGGTTTATACCATTCTGTGATTGCCCTAATTTTCTTGGGGTCTACCTTGACTCCTTTTTTGGACATGATGTGACCAAGGTACTCTACTTCCTCCTTGCCAAATGTACATTTTGACATTTTGGCATAGAATTGATTTTCCTCTAGAAGAGATAACACTTGTCCCAAATGTTTCATATGCTCCACCCATGTTTTATTGTACACTAAGATATCATCAAAGAAAACTAAGACATGTTTATGTAAGTATGGGTGAAATAATTCATTCATTGTCGCTTGGAAAGTGGTGGGGGCATTAGTTAGCCCAAAGGGCATCACCTTGAATTCGTAGTGTCCTTCGTGTGTCTGGAAGGCAGTCTTGGCTACATATTCTACTCTAACTCTAATATGATAGTACCTGGATCTTAAATCAAGTTTTGAAAAATATCTTGCTCCATGAAGTTCATCCAATATTTCATCAATAAACAGGATGGGGAATTTATTTTTAATTGTTATTTTGTTTATCCCTTGGTAATCTATGCATAATCTGAAATAACCATGTTTCTTTCGAACTAACATTATTGGAGTTGCATATGGACTTCTAATTTTCGCGATGACACCACATTTTAATAGGTCTTGAACTGATCTTTCTATTTTTTTTTTGTGGTGATTAGTGTATCTATATGGTCTAACCTTAACTAGGCTTGATCTTGGTTTAAATTCAATTATATGTTCAATTCTTCTTTGAGGTAGTAACTCCATGGGAAGGTCTTGAAATACCTTCTTATGTTTTTGAATTAGATCTTGGATGTCTGATGTTCTGGAGTCATCATGTTCTGATTATTGTGTTTCTATGTTGTGGCATTGGATGAAGTATGCATTTGCTCCTTTTCAGATCATTTTTTCCATTTGTTGTGATGACACAACCTTGTTTGTGGAGGTTTAAAACCAACTAATTTATAACTTTTCCCTTGTCATTTGAATTAGATGAAATGTTCCTAGTGATTGAATGAGTATGTGCCCAAGGTTTGTAACCATTGGACTCCTAAAACCACATCTACTCCTCCCAGAGGGACAGTGTAGAGTTTTTATTCCAAATTGAAATCTTGGATTTGGAGTTTCACCTTATGGAATTTCCCGACATTTCCAATTTTTTTGTCGTTTGCGACCATTGCTTTCATGTCTGGGACTAGATATACAAATAATTTGAGTTTCCTTGCAATATTGATATCGAGGAAATTATGGGTACTTCCAATGTCGATTAGTATGGTGACATTTATTAAGGTTTAGGCTATTATTAGAGTTTTTTTCATTTCACTAGATAACAATAGCATAAGATAGGATCACTAAGAAATACACAATCACAAGAGACACATCATTTATCCTGGGAAACCCTCATGGGATAGAAAACCCAGCAAAACTTCCTTATTATAGATAGCCAATACAATGCCAAGAGATAACTCAAACAAATAGAGAAATTCCTCTCCCAATAATGTGCCTCTCTCTCTCTCTCTCTCTCTCTCTCTCTCTCTCTCTCTCTCTCTCTCTCTCTCTTCTCCAGTTGTAGCTCCGAAACATGTCTCTCAATGAACAAGTGAGTTTGTGTCTAAGTGAGGCGTTAGCCTCCTTATTTATACAATTTTGGCACGTGTGGAAGTGTCTCTTCACTGGCAGGGCCGACTTCTTCTTCTAGGTGGTTATAACCACCTTTAATATATTTTGGGGCCTCTTTAATATATTATGGGGCCGACTTCTTATTCTGCCTATTAAAATTGTGTTTTGACCAATCTGCAAAAAGGGATTTGGTCTTTTACAATAGCCAACATGATCAATCCGCAATAGGGGATTGATCTAATGAATAATACCATAATAATAATTAGAATACACTTTGTAGTTACATTATTTCAACGCTCTCCCTTAACAAGAAGGGTATTCTACAACAGCATCAGGTGAGAGAGAGGACAGCATCATCAACAGCATCAGGGAACACTGACTGTCATATTTATAAATCATAGAAATTTTTTCTCATCAGTAGCATCATCATTCTTAGTGGAATGAAATCATCATCTACATCAATATGGATTATTATAAAACTAATACATCATCATCATAGCACGAGGCTGGTCTCATCATCACATCATGAGGTTGCCTCATCATCATAGCACAAGGCTGGAACACTACACAATAATTAAGCTAGAGTCACAATACCAGACTCTGGTTGTCACATAGGATCGTGGTTGCTTCCATCTCTAGGTCAAATAGACCAGTCAATAACTTACAAAGCCATATAGCTTCGCAGCTGGCAGAACACACGACAATGTATTCTACTTCCTCTATACTGAGATCAATGCTGGATTGCTTCCTACTCTGCCATGAGATCATGGATGATCCCAAACTGAAACAACATCCTAAAGTGCTCTTCCTGTCAGAGACACTTCTAGCCCAATCTGAATCAGTGTACCCACTCAGTGTGAAATCATGATCTCCGTCATAGCTGAGACCACAATCTAATGTACCCTTAAGGTACCTCATCACATGTTTTGCAGCAACTAGGTGAACATGTCTGGGTTCTACCAAAAACAGACTCAAGGTGTTCACGAAAAAATAGATATCTAGTCTAGTGTTCGTCAGGTACATCAGCGATCCAATGATCTTTCTATACAGCGTGGCATCAATCAATTCTAACGAAGTGTCAACCAACATCTTCATCTTCGTTTCTATGGGTGTATGCATGGACTTGCACTCCAACATGTCAAATATCTTCAGTATTTCAACTGCATACTTCCCTTGGTTAAGGAAGATCCTCTCTGGACTCTTCCATACCTCAAGAGCTAATAAATAATGCACTAGGCCAAGGTCTTTCATCTCAAATTATGAAGCAAGCTTCTTCATACATTCGATGATGATATTTTCTTCTCCAGTTAAGAATAAGTCATCCACATACAAAAAAAATATTACTGGCTCATCATTCATAACCTTGAAGTAGAGGTTAGAATCTGCTTTACTCTTGGTAAAGCCCAAGCTTGTCAGAAATTTGTCTATCCTGCCATACCAAGCTCTAGGAGCTTGCTTCAATCCGTACAGAGCCTTCTTCAACTTGCAGACATGAGACTTCATGTCTTCAAATTCAAATCCTTGAGGTTTCTCTATATACACTTCTTTTTCTATGACACCATTTAGGAAAGTTGTCTTTACGTCCATCTGGTGTAATTTCCACTTCATCTTAGCTACAAGGGCTATGATGGTTCTGATCGAAGTGTATCTGGATATAGGATCGAATGTCTCTTCATAGTCAATTCCTTCCTTTTGAGAAAAGCCATGATCGACAAATCTTTCTTTATACTTCTCAATACTTCCATCAGCAACATGTTTTATTTTGAAGAGCCATTTGGAAGATACCACATCCTTGCTCTTCGATCTGGAAACTATTTCCCATACATCATTCTTTACTATGCATTGGTATTCTTTTTTCATGGCATTTTACCATTCTTTCTTTTGAATGTCTTCTTCAAAGAAGGTAGGCTCCTTATGTAGGAGATCACACATCAAATCCATATAACTAGATAATGGCTTAGGTCTCTTCACCTGTCATGTGGTTCCTTTGGGAACACCATACTTCTCTCCATATTGAATAAGATCACTATCCCAAGCTGGCTTTCTCTTATGAGAGATCATCATATGAGGAGGTTCTTGAAATTCTACTATGTCATGATCTTCTATAATTTCCTCATCAGGGGAAGTTACGGCTTCCCTCACTGGTTCTGCAACTCTGGGAACCTCCCTCACTGATTATGCAAATCTAGGAGCTACAGGTTCTTCTTCATATACTTCTTCAAGCTGTCATCTTCTCGATTTCTTGAGCGCTACATATTCATCAAAGGTCACATCCCTACTGATATCAATGTGATGGTGACCTGGTATATAAATCCTGAAGGCCTTGGAGACCTTACAGTATCCCACAAATATTCCCTTATTTCCTGAGGGTTCCATCTTGTTTATATTCTCTTTCGGAATATGTATAAATACTGGGTAGCCAAATATTTTGAGATGGATTACCTCTGGCTTCTTTCCGATGAACATCTATTCTGGGGTCTTGAACCCAGGTGCACTATGGGACAATCGGTTTTTCACATATATGGTTGTCATTGTTGCTTCTGCCCATAAGCACATAGGAAGATCTTGATCATGGATCACGGTCTTCACTACTTCCATTATCATTATGTTCTTTCTTTCTGCTACACCGTTTTGTTGAGTATTGTAGGGAGTGGTGAGCTCCCTCTTGATCCCAACATCTTTGCAGAAGTTCACAAACTCTTTTGAGGTGTATTATCCTCCATTATTTGACCTAAGTATCTTGATCTTTCTTTCGGAAATATTCTCTATCAAGGCTTTGAATTCCTTGAATTTACTGAGCACTTCATCGTTTCATTTCAAAAAGTACACCCAGGTCTTACGAGAATAATCATCAATAAAAGATACATAGTATACATACCCATTGATGGAGGATGATGGCATTGGGCCACACACATCTGAATGAATGAGTTCTAGGACTCCTTCTTCTTTGTTGTCTCTCTTCAGAAAATGGTTCTTGATGTTCTTCCCTTGTGCACATCCACTGCACATGCCTTCATGGTCAACCTTGAGTTCTAGTAGACCTGTGACTGCTTTGCATACGTATGGTGGCACCTTGTAGTTGATGTGGTCTAATATTCTATGCCAAATTTCACATGGATTCTCAATGGCATGGGTCATGGCAGCTTCTGAGTGACCCTTTATCTTATACATGCCACCTTCTTCTTTTACAATGACGATTTATTCTTTCAAGGTTTCTCCTTTATCCCACATAAGAACTTCTCCATCTATAAAGGAAACTATGAAGCCTTTCTTTTCTAAAGCTGATATGGAGAGTAGGTTCTTTGTCAAACCTGGTACATAGAGTACGTCCTTCATATTCATTGAATTTCTTGAATTAAGCTTGTAGTTTGATTCTCCCACTCCCTTGATAGGGTATTGATAATCATCTCCAAGTGTCACTTTCTGAGAAAAAATCTTTTCTGAAATGAAAGAGAGAATATCTCTTTGTCCTGTCATGTTCTTGGAGGCACCACTATCAATGAGCCAAGTGTCCTCTCCAAGTGTTACCAATCCTGAGAGGGACGAGATTAAGACATAGTCTTTAATTTGTTATCTTAACATCTTTGCGAGTGGTTCTTCATCTTCAACTGCATGGGCATGGTGCCTTTTATTTTTCCTCTTGTATTCTTCTCATCTTGCTGGAAAATATCTAGAAATATGTCCCATCTTATCACAATGGTAGCATTGGACAGATGAGTAATCTATTTCCTTTTGTTGTCCTTTCTTATGGAATCTCTTTGGGTGAGATTCTTTATGACTGAATTTGTTTTGGGGGTGAGACTCTTTATGAGTTTATTTCTGGAAGTAAGACTTCTTTCTTCCTCCTTTGGTGTGAGTATATAGGGCTTGTTCTTCATCTCTTGCTAGTAAAGCCTCATGGTTAGCTACTCTTGTTTCTTCTTGAATGCATTCTTCCCATAGACCATCAAATTTTAGTTTCTTTGTTCTGGCACAAATCGTTTGGATGAATGCATCCCAAGGTATTGTGAGACCATTAAGGATTGTCATTATAAGTTCATCTTCGTCTATAGCATCTCCTATTGCTTCTAGTTGTTCTTTGAATTGGGATATTCTTGAGAAATATTCTTGGATTGATTCTCCTCTCTGCATCCTTGTATTCTTGAGATGAGTTCTTAGATTCATATTCTGGTTTATGTTCTTTCCTTCATATAGTCTACTTAGGGCATCAAACATTTATTTCGAAGTCTTCTTTGATGACACATAAGGGATCAAGTGATCTTTGATTGAATCTGCAATGATTCTTTTGGCCCTGATCGTGTCCTTTTGATGCTTTTCTTTTTCTGCAGCATCGTCGGGTTCCGGCACTTATTCTTTGACGAATCTTGCTAGGTCATTCTCTTCAAGAATGAGACCAATCCTATACTTCCAGGCACGAAATTTTTCCACACCTTCCATCTTGTCAACAATATTAGTGCTTGCAGACATCTTTTACCTGGAGCTAGGAAAATGTCCAAAAAATGAAAATGCTAACAAACAAATTATGAACTTACCAGGAGGTGCGCTTGGCTGAGACGAGTAGCCTGGTGTGTTTGGATCTGAGAAAATCCAACTTTTACCCCTCCAGACTTGATTTGCGGATTTTTGGACTTGTGCTTCTGGTTTTCTGGTACTCTGGTACTTCTGGTACTCTGGTTTTCTGGTACCTCTAGTACTCTGGTACTTCTAGTACTCTGGTTTTCTAGTACCTTTGGTACTCTAGTACTTCTGGTACTCTAGTTTTCTTGTACTTATGGTACTTTGTGAATCTAGCCACTGAAAAGTTGCGTTGAGGATGCCAAAGTGATCCTTGAGGAAGGGCACACTTTTCTAGATGGTTTTAGGGCTGAAATACTTCATCAACAAAAATCCCTAATTTGCATGTACGACAATAGTGACATTTTTCACTTTCTCTTGTGAAAGATGCTCTCTTCAGCTTAGCTCTGATACCATGTTAAGGTTTAGCCTATTATTAGAGTTCTTTGCATTTCACTAGATAACAATAGCATAAGATAGGATCACTAAGAAATACAAAATCACAAGAGACACATCATTTATCCTGGGAAACCCTCATGGGGTAGAAAACCCAACAAAACTTTCTTATTATAGATAGCCAATACAATGCCAAGAGATCACTCAAACAAATATAGAAAGTCCTCTCCCAAGAATGTGCCTCTCTCTCTCTCTCTCTCTCTTCTCCAACTGCAACTCTGAAATTTGTCTCTCAATGAACAAGTGAGTGTCTGTCTAAGTGAGGCACTAGCCTCCTTATTTATACAATTATGGCATGTGTGGAAGTGTCTCTTCATTGGCAGGGCCGACTTCTTCTTCTAGGTGGTTATAACCAACTTTAATATATTTTGGGGCCTCTTTAATATATTTTGGGGCCGACTTCTTATTCTACCTATTACAATTATTTTTTGACCAATCCGCAAAAGGGGATTTGGTCTTTTACAATAGCCGACATGATCAATCTGCAATAGGGGATTGATCTAATGAATAATACCATAATAATAATTAGAATACACTTTGCAGTTACATTATTTCAGCAACATTATCATTTTTTATATGTCCTTTTAATTTAAGAGTTTGTGGTTGGGTAATTCTTGTGATGGTTGCAAGTGATATTCTTGGTGTGTTGTCTTCTATGAGATTTGAAGGGTCGTTTTGGAAATTTTCCATTTCTTCATTTATTGATTCTGTTGAGTCTGATTCGTCGTTTTTTTCTTCTTCACAAGTGTACAATTTTTTTGAGTTATCTTCGATCTGGCACCTATTTCTTGGGTCCCATTTCTCTCCACATCGTTTACATTTTCCTTCTTTTATCATTTGGGACTCTAAACTTCTTCTTCTATCTTCACGTAGATTGGGTGGTATGTATTTGTCATTTCTTGTGGTCTAAGGTACACTCCTTCTTGAGTAAACCTTGATGAATCTTGATTGGCCTTCTAGTTTTTCTTCTATGGCTTTTGCCTTGTGTATTGCTATTTCTACCATAGTAACCTCATGTAATATTAACTCGTAATGGATATGTGGTTTGAGACCACCTATGTAAGACTGGAGTAATTTATCATCAGATAGTCCAAATACTCAAGTGGCAAGAGATTCCCATTGATGCATAAATTCATCTATGCTGCCTTTTTGTTGTAATATGGTGAAATTCTGAGATGCCCTCGAATCTTTTAAAAAAATCATTTTTGAAAGAATTCTAATTATATGATTAAATTCTTCCTTTCCACCATACATACCAATTGTATGAAGTACCTTCGAGGTACATGGATGTGTATTTGACCTTTTCTTCATCAGTTGTAATATTATATATATGGAAATATTCTTCAGTTTTGTTAAACCAAGCCACGCATTGGTTATCGCCTCCATTGTATTTTGATCGTTCAATTTTGGCTTTGGGAGGATAAATTATTAAGGGTTTATGTTGTGATATAGGTTGGGAATTTGAATTGTAGGGAGGTGGTGGTGGGGGTGATGTGTTAGATGTGCTCGAGTCACTTGGTTTTGGTTGGGTGGCTTGTTGGTGCCCTTGGCCTTTAATTAAATTTAAAATCTCATTAAGTTTTTCTTCCTGATTTTGTGTCATCACAACCAGACTTTGTTGCAAATCATCATTTATTTCTCGTTTAAATTTTCCCAAACCTCATTGTAGTTTAACCCCGAGTTCTTGAAAAATATCGTCTTTAATATCTTGTTTTAGATTATCCATGCCTTTTTGTAATTCGATTCTGACTTCTGTTGAAAATTTTTCTTTAATATTATGGGTCAGCTCTTGTTTGAGTGCCTCAGTGTTGAGCCTTATTTCTTCTAGTAACTCATCGTGAGTTTTTTTTATTGAATTTTCAAGTGATTTTATAATGCTTTTACACTCTTGGTCTATTTTTTCCACTTGAGTTTTTAATTCTGACATCCTTCTGGTGTTTGAGGGTGAGTATTTTCTGTAATTTTGATCTTTCTTGGAATATCCCCTTTTAATTATTTGAAAATAATTGTATGTAATTTATGGTGAAAGGATGTGAGCTGAGTTGTGGAGAGTGGAGTTGTATGGTGGGTGAGTGATTAAAGGAATGGAAAATGGGAGAGGGATGATGTGGGAGTGAGGGGGACACGTATGGTGGAAGAATGGTGGGATGCATATTGTGGAAGAATGTGGGTTGTGGGAGACATAGGTTGTGGGATGGTCGCAGCGAGTGGAGAGGGGGGGGAATAGGTGGCAGAATGTGGTGAGGGTGCATCAATTGGAGATGGTCGCAGGCTGTGGTGAGGGTGGGGAATAGGTCGCGGGTTGTGGGATGATCATGGGCTATGGTGAGGGTGAGACGAGTGGAGAGGGGGGGACAGGTCACGGGAGCATGGGGAGAGGTTGTGAGGGAGTGAGGGAGGGTTATGGGAGGGAGTGGGGGAGGGTTATGAGAGTGAGTGGGGAGGGTGGGAAGGATGTGATTTTAGACTGCGGGGGAGAGTTACATAAACAGGATTTGTGGGGTGAGGGAAAATGATGTGGGGCATGTATGGAATGACTTTGAGGGTAAACGACGTGGGGGTGTGGGGAGCGACCAACTCTGATACCAATAGAATGTAAAACTAGGAGAGATAAGATTCTAAATAAGATAATGAGTAAAATATATATAATGAAAAATGTTTTTACAATGATGAATATTACAATGACAGGAGCCCATTATATAATAGCCCCTATGAATTTTATGGAGAGTCATGACCTTTGGTCATGACTTTAAGTTTATTGTTTAAATTATAATTTATTGTTTATTTTGAATTTATTATATTATTTATTATTATTTTATATATAACATTGGGCATGAATATATACTAATTAAGACTTATTTATCACAAAAAGAGGAAACTAGGGGAACACTGAAAAAATTGCCTTTGTAACAAAATCCACATTGCATGTGGCTAGGTTGAACATAAAATATCATAATCAGTTATGAGGATGACTATATTCATGCCCTGGGTATGATCAGTTTCCCACATTTTCTTGATCAAAGTAGGCTAAATTTATTACATTTTCTTGATGCCATTTTGTTTCTTGCATACAAGGTGGCATAGGGAAATTACAGTTCTAACTTGTTCATTGTATCGTGTCAGCATATGAAAAATTCCCCTCAACAGACAAGGGTACTCCCCAGTGTGAGATACCAATTAGAATTCAAACCATTTGGAATAGAAGTCCCATCGTAATTCTAGCTCGGTTGTCATTACCAATATGAAAGGGTATGAGTGGTTGATAAAAAATGAAAAATTGTATAGTGCAAGTGTAAACTATTCTAAATCTAGAAAATAAATTATAATATGTCCAATTGATCCTAGATTGGATCAATGTATCTATTGAATGAACAAATGGAAATATTACCAATCTTTGCATATATTCCTTAAACATATAGTTTTTTAAGGGATGTGTATTAGTAACGTATAAACATGTATAAATGCATGCATAAAAAAGCATGCTACAATAACCCATTCACATATATCTATTCATCATCTTAGAACTATAATAGCAGACAGAAAAGGTATTGCAAAATCCTAACATTCACATAAGAAAATTCTATGAGATAAACAGTCTAACCTTATAGCATTCACAATGACTAAAGATTCACTGGAAGAAGTTCATAGTAAAATTCCATTGGAAAATATTTTCTCTCCACTGAAAATGGCCCTGAGGGCTTCCTGTTATTAAGATATCTTCGAAAGTAGTCCCCAAAATTACCAAAATATAAGTTCCCCTTCTAAGTGGGTGATCTTTTTCATATATAGTTGAGTTGGTAATTGTTTCTTGGGACTTCTTGAATTCCTGAGTGACAACTACAAACTTTTGATCTTCCCTATCTTATTTCTTTCCTAATTTACAAAAAGAAAATTGATATTTACAATTTGAAATTCACTTTAAAACTTCCCTTTGTCCTTGTCTCTAATGTATGCTACCCATATTTCATGATAACCTGGAATTAATATTATTGTAGGGAACAACAAGGCTTCTAAGGTAACTTCATGGACCATCAAGTTTTGTGATAGGGTTTTAATATCCCTTTTTAGGGTGGCCAAGAAGGAGTGAATTATATTATGATCCTTTGAGGGTTTTATTAGATGCTCGATCATCATGGTGTTGCTTACCCTCTGGGTCCCTGCATCTATTTCCCTAGAGCGTGTGGCTTCTTCTATCTCTATATGTATTTGTTCATTTGGCCTAGGTTTACCTAGCTCACCAATTTGGGGAAAGTGGCATCTAACAGTATCAGGGCTACTCTTTGTAGTCTTGTGCATATGCTAAGGGATTCCTTCAAATCCCTTTCAAGTCTCTCCCCCTATTATCTGGTAGTTAGTGAGGGTTGCATAATTTAACTAGATTTACCAACCAGTCATCCTTGGGAGGACTTCAAGGGAATCAATTTTATCCTCAGTCCATTTTCTCATCTCATCCAAGCCCATTCTTATCCCAACAAATTGAGTGTTCTTGGTTATAGTTTTGTCTGTTTGTGCGATAATTTGAGAAACTATTTTTTGAAAGTCCTGTGATCCAATGTACATTTGTTTGGATAAGTCATAGAATTATTTCTTAACTTCTTCAGTACTTACTCTAAACTATTGGATGTTGGTCCTATCACCTTTGTAAAATGTAACTTCTACTTCCAGGCTCTTGATCCTTTCCTTGTATTCTTCGATCTCTTGAACTGTGTTCTTGATATTTTTCTTGGATGCCTAGGTGAAAACCAAACTAACCAAAATGATGTCCAAGGGATATTTTGTGATATTCTCAACCACTTATTTATCTATGGTGACCAAGAGTGGAGCTATTTTGAAGATAGGAGATCTCCTGGTGTTTTGTTGACTAATATTGCCTAAATCCTTGTCAAATTTGAAGGAGTTTATATTTGCTACTTTTCTAGCCTTGGATGATGCAAATGCTCCAAGTCCCAATTCCCCTAGGGAAAAGTTACCTCCAGTCAGAGATGCATTATGAAAGGCTCCCAAGATGTCATTATCCATGGATTTGGGGTCTCGTGCCTTCATGTCTTCTTCTTCTTTCCTTTTCTTCTCATCTACTTGTTTTTTTTTTCTCTTCTTGTTCTTTGAGTGCTCTCTCGTTTTATCTTCTCTCATTTTCCTTTATTTTATCTTATATTTGTTTCTATTGTTTCTTCTTTAGCTTCCCTTCTTCTCTTCTCTTTTGCCTCTCCTTTTTATTTATTTTATGATTCTTGTTTCTTTCTTTTTTCTTCTTCATATCTAGATTCATTTTCCTATTGCACTTTTCCTTTGTGATGAAATTTTCTTCCCCGTATTAAAATCACATCATTATAAGTTTTGTCTCTTATCTAAACCACCCCTTCTTCCCAAGCCTCAAAATTGTAACTCCATCTATATTTCTAGACCTGGCAATGTTTGTCGACAGTCTTCATAGGATCATAACTGCAGAATATTTCTTCTCCAAAATGGAAGGTGGCTAGGGTTTCATCCTCTTTTTATGCCTCCTTAACATATATGAAATAGTATGCACCTACCTAGATAGGTATTTGTGGCTAGATCATTATTTTATCTCTATAGAGGGTTACACCTACCCCATTTACTAGAGTCTGGTATGTTGTTTCCTGCAAAATCAGCTTGTCAAGAATAAACATGGGGAGAAAATTTGTGGCCTTGGTTGCACCATATACTCTGATGTAGGTGCCATGCTCCATTAAGTACCAATATCCTACCCTTCCTACTATATCCATATCCTTATCACTCATGCAGGGCGCAGGGGCACAAAATAGTACCTGATGTAGAGGACTAAGAAACTTCTCACATATTTTATGGTAGTGTATGTGATACTTGTGATCCTAGAGATATTTTCAATAGACATGAATGGGAATATAAGTTGGATTCTAGGCCCATCCCATCTCTAGATAAGTGTGAATTACACACATTGCATTCAACAGATAGGATGACATGTGAAATCTTGGATACTTTCTAGGGGCCATGTGCTTCGTTGTTGATATTTCTTCTACCAAGGTGGAGGAAAGGATGTCTACCCAATTCAACATTGACTTGGAGGTGGTAAGAGTGTGTATCAAGGGTACTATTGGGACAAGCATTTTGGGACAAGTTTTGGGAACTTTGCAGTAGTGCATACAGAAGAAGGAAGGTAGTTAGCACATTTTTAGGATCAGGGTGTGCGAAGGAAGGATGTCAGTTAGAAGTTGTTAAGAATTTTGGTCATTTGTATCAAGCTAATCCCTAATCTATATGTATAAATATGTAAGGGTTTTGGGTAGAAAGTAGATTTGGAGAGTATACAAGTTGAGATATAAGTGTGCATTGTGTGCACAAACAATAAGAGCATTTTGGGTGTAATTTTGATATCATGTATGAGCATAGTGTGCACATTTTGTAAGGTATGATTTAGTAATATAAGAATCTAGTCATTGTGGATGTATCCCATATTGTTTGAACCACGTTAAATATAGTGTTTCTATGTTATGTTATGTTGTTATGTGTTTGGTTACTATCTAGTTTATTACGTGCACATAATTCATGAATGGTTAATATGAATATGTTATTTGTTCTAATGTTTTTGTGCACATGGTATAAGATATAGTGAATGAATGTTAAGGATAATGGTTATAATGAATTCCCTCCATCCCTTCATGACTGTGGAAACCTGGTTCCTGTGGTCCTCATAGATACCTCGGGTGAGACTTCACCTACTTGTGGGTGATGTCGAAAGGGTCGGTATCTTAGGGTTTTGTTGGTGAATTAATGTTGAACCTCAGGTCTACTCACTATGTGCCAACAAATGGTTTCATTGTTGGGACCGGGATTTGCAACTGAGGGGAATGTCGAGGCCGACTAAGGAAGAGATCAGACAATGGTTGGAGACAAAGGATCACAATTTTTCCAGAGATCAAAATAAGAAACCATAGATCAGCTTGGAGAAATGGTTGTAGAGGTATGTATTCACATATTTACATGAGATTTTCTTTGTTGATTTCCCGGATGTTTTGGCTAGGTGGTTACAGAGGTTAGTTGAAAAGAAAGGAACATTTTTCACTATTGTTCTAAGGAATTGGAACCCTGATTTGATTCAGTAAATGAATACTATAAGTAATCAGATATCACACGCAGTTGATTTTTGGTTGAATAGTATATTGGGGGGTTATATCACTGAGATCACTATAGATTTTACCTAGTCATATAGTTCTACTGAAAGAGATTTCTTTAAAGGTCCACACAGAAGATACTTGAAATCATTGTCTACTTGGATCAAGATGCTACTGTGTGATAAGGGAGTTATGAAGATGGAATCTAATTTCCCTAGAAACTAGGTTCCTTCATGTGCATAGGGGAATTGGGGGTTGACCAGGGGATGTTATGAGTGTATGAAGAAGAGGGATGCATGAAAGAATGAATAAGGAATGGAAGGACTGATAATTTTTAGAGAAAAATAATGTACAACATAGGAACAGATTGGAGTATTGTGTAGTGGAAAAAGATTTCGGTAAAGTAGGAAGAGGATTGTGGTTGAGAGAGAAGAGAAGCATAGTGAAGTTAAAGAAAGAGACACTGGTGTAGTATTCCATATTGAAGGAATATCATGCATCGAGGAAAAGGAAAAGGATCATCATCTTATTCCAGTAGAAAAAGATCCATTACATCCCACTCGGGCCAAACTCTATGTCGAACCCACGACCCCGTGTGTGTCTCCAAGAACTGAGGTAATATTTGAAATTTTGTCGCTTATAGTTACTAAGGGAAGTAAGGATAGTAGTAAAGGTAGTCGGAGTAGTGGAAGTAGTATGCCAATTCAAAATCATTCAGTGTCACCAAGGAAGAATATTGCACAGTACATGATGGCGAGAGTAGATCCCACTTTAAGGATGTTGTTTTCCACATAGTAGGTTCAGAAGATATAGAACAACACTTGTTTGTATGTGAAGCAATATGGACAGTGAAGAATGTCTAGGATGACGATGTGAAGATCGCACAGTTGGCAACGACATTCAGAGACCATGCATTACTATGGTATATGAAGTATCATTCTATTTCTCCAATGGGACAAGCTAGAACCTTGGAAGATATCAGACAAGCCCTGTTAAAAGAGTTTCATAAAATGAATTATGAGTCACAGTGTATTACAAAACTAAAAGAGATTAAACAGTTTCAGAATGAATCAGTGTGGGATTTTGATCATAGATTCAAGATATTTAAGGATCGATTAACCTTCTAGATTCCA
Organism: Picea engelmannii; assembly: GCA_009831015.1. Taxonomy (NCBI): domain Eukaryota; kingdom Viridiplantae; phylum Streptophyta; class Pinopsida; order Pinales; family Pinaceae; genus Picea; species Picea engelmannii. The sequence goes on along the minus strand of ML792239.1, from coordinate 327,579 downwards.
AATGAGTGATATAAGGAATGGTTCATTGCAGAATTGATACATCATATATGATTCCCCTTGACATAGTAGAAGATTACATCATAGTTTGAAGCACTAGAAAATTCCATGAAGTTGGAAGCATCCCCTCTAATAGAAAATGGCACATGGATGGCTTAGGTTCAGTCCCAGTTAACAACATTGACCATTCAGTTATAGGATCTTGAAAAAGGGAAAGAAAGGCGTGAATAATTTTGGTGTACTACATGCAGAACAGAAGGGAATCATAAGAAATATTGTCCATATTTTAGAGAATACCTAGCTACAAGAGCCTTGAACCCTTTGGAATTAGGAGGAGGAGTATATTGTGAGATATACATAATGATGGTTCATCACCCTACTTCTTTCCCCTTGATGCAAAAGTACCATAGCACTACCAAGAAATTATTTTGTAATTTTTGTAAGTCAGTAGGACATGATGAAAAGGAATGTCACACATTTGATCTTATGAAATAATGCACCGTAGATGCATACCAAGTTCAAGGGGAAGAAGGACCAGAAGGAGGGGTATCGTAGTATATTACTAGGAGAACCTACAATCAAGGAGGAAGAGGAGGATTTAGAGGTAATCAAATAGGAGGATTCGACAAAGGAAGATGATCAATTATATGTTATAATTGTAACCATATTGGGTATTTGGCATGATATTGTTTGAATCCATGCAAAACATGTACATATTGTAGATAGTTGGATCATGCAACAGAAGACTATCCGCAACTGATTACAAAGTGGAAAGAAAAGAGGAGCTAGAATTTTCATATGATAGAAGTAGAAGAGTGCGACGATAGACCAAGAGTAGCAGCAGTTACGTGCGAAAGAGAGAGAAATGGAGATGATGCAACAGACCAAGGAATTTGGACTGACTAGTGGGTCCGAAAAAGCAGCAAAACCACCTCTGACATTTGATCCTTGAAGAGAAAGAGACACATACAAGAAATCAATAAAGGAGATGTTAGAAACGGAATGTATAGCATTGACTTCACAACCTATGTATGAAATTCCACCAGTGTATGAAATTCCTCCAGCCTATGACCATTCGATGATAAAAGGGATAGTTGAGAAGGTAAGTACTCTGGAAATATTCCTAAAGAGTTCTTTAGAATTAATGAAGGATGAAACTACATTGAACACACTATGTGGGATGATCGATCAGTGTGCACAAGATAGGGGAGAACCTAGTGAACAACAAGAAGTTAACCTAGTACAACACAAGAAAAGGACGAATAGAGAATTTTGAATTACTGTGCAGGTAGAAGAATATGATATGGATAATATCATTTTTGATCTGGGATCTAATGTGAATGTCATTCCAAGGTAGACATGGGAAATGACGGGAAATCCTAATTTGATCTTGTCACCAATTCATTTGAGGTTAGGAAATCAGCATAAGGTTGTTATGATTGGAAGACTGACATGAGTGAAGGTTAACATTGATAGAGTGTGCAGCATAACATATTTTGAAGTAACTAAGATAGTATATGGTAGAAAACCTTACCCATATTTTCTTGGACTTGATTGGTATTTTGATAACCAAACTATTATTGATCTCAAGAAGAGACAAATGATTTTTGAAGTAGAAGACTTAAAAGTTACTGTGCTATTGGATCCCATGGAAGATAGGTGATATGTGTAAGCAACAAAGGGGAAAGAACTCGATAACCTTTATAGTATCACTGCGTGGATGGATGATTATATTAATCTTATTATTGAAGGTGTACTCAGTTTTTGAAGTATCATTTCTTGTGCATCATATTTAGAGGAAGCTTCAAAACATTGGCAACAGATATTGCATGAGGTATCTACAAGGATATGTGATCATATTACTCACGCATTGCGCTAGATTGGAGCTGAGGTATTTGATCCCTCAAAGTATGATGGACTATCAAATGTGGATCCTTTTGTAAAAGAATTTGAATTGCAGATACCAAATCAATAAAGATTACTAGCTTTAGGCATTTTGTTGAAAGCGACTCCGACAAGATGGTGGTTGTGCATAAGGACAAAATAGATAATTCACAACAGTGTAGAAGGTTGTTACAGGTAAGGTTTGGAATAGAATATATTGTGCAAAATTATACCAAGTTGAGTTGTCCTATCGATCAAATTACATAGTGCACTACGATATGGAGCTTCGTACCTAAGAAAGAATGGATGCATTTGTTTGTACACATATTGGACATGATCCTACATAACTGCTACATAGAAATGGAAGTGCATAGAGGGACAATAGATTGGGAAGATTTGACATGAAACTTTAAGATAACTTTCAAGTTTAAAGATGATACCCCTTCGGTAGACACATCCTTACAGATTATCAAGACCAAGATATTTACAACAGAAGATTTAAAGATACCAACAGTATTAGGTAGTGCGCACAGATATTCTACAACTATTCACAAGATCTTAGAGTGCTATAATGTTGTTGGAGAAGACTAGGACGATGAAGATCTGAGGAATTTGAAAATACCAGAAATTGAAGGAGAGCATGCAGTAGAGGCTCCTGAACTAGAGTTGGTCAAGTATGCAAAGTCATTAAGAACACGCAAAGTGAATATTGGTATAAAGGAAAATCCTAAGTTCACAAGAATTGGATATTATTGGAATGAAGAAACTATTGAGAAGATTGTTGACTTACTACGCAAATACCAGGACCTCTTTCTAACTACATTCTCATATATGAAATGGATAGTTAGGGAGATAGGAGAGATGAAGATTCCTTTGAATCCAGGTGTCAAGCCAATAAAGAAAAGACCATATAGATTGAACCCAGTGTATAAGAAGAAAGTGAAAGCATAGATAGATAGGATGTTGGAAGTTGGCATTATTGAACCTGTTGAAGAGTCGGAGTGGATCAGTCCTATGGTGATTTAAGATAAGAAAACAAGTGGAATTATAATTTTCATGGATCTCAAGAAGTTGAATGATGCATGCTTACATGACCCCTTTCCTACACCATTTACAAATGAAGTGGTGGAGAATGTAGGAGGACATAAAGTTTACTCATTTACTGATGGATTCTTTGGATATCACAAAATTAAGATTGAGCAGGAAGATAGACATAAGAAAACATTGCGACAAAATGGGGATGCTATCAGTATATTGTCATGTCAATTGGATTGAAGAATGCACCAGTAATATTCTCCTGAGTGGTTGTAGTAGCGTTTATAGACTTTATTTATAATATCCTAGAAGTCTATCTGGATGATTGAATAGTATTCAGTTTGTTTAAATAACATGTTGAAACTTTGTGCTTAATGTTGGACAAATGTAGATAGTTCCATATTTCTCATAACTTGAAGAAGTGCATTTTCTGTGCACCATTTTGAATCATGTTGGATTACGTAGTATTCAAACAAGGATTGTTGGTTGACCCTGCAAAGATTACTGTGATTGTTGATTTTCAACCACCTATGTTAGTGTGACAATTGCGAGTAAAATTGGGTCATACGAGGTACTACAAAAATTTCATTAGGGGATATGCACAGATCACAGCCCCATTGGAGAAATTACTGAAGAAAGAGGTTAAGTTTCAATGGAATGAGGAATGTCAACAAAGTTTGGATACTTTGAAGCAGAAACTGGTTACCGCGCCAATTATAGTATCCCCAGATTGGAAAAAGGAATTCCATGTCCATGTATATGCATCCTCTATAGCGTTAGGTGTAGTTCTATCTCTGCCAGGGGAAGGAGGGTTGGATCACCCCTTTCCATTTGCCAACAAAATGTTGTCAACTACTAAGCAGAATTACACTACTACAGAGCGTGAAGGACTGGAAATGTTGTATGCACTAAAGAAGTTTATACACTAGATGCTAGGATCACATTTTAAGATGTATACATATCATTTTGCACTGAGATACTTATTCAACAATCTAGTGTTGGGGGGGATGAGATGAATATGGTTATTACTATTTAGGGAGTATGACTTTGAAGTGATTGTGAAACCAGGGAAATTGAACTTAGGACCTAATCATTTGTTGTGCATACTAACAAGGGAAGATAATAGGAATTTGGATGACAGACCACCATATGCACACTTATTTGCAGTACATATGATCTGGTCAATGATTAATTCACAGATATTTTCCAATTTTTAAGCATAGGTGTAGCCCCACCTGACTTTACAACTCCGCAAAAGAAATAGTTGGTAGTAAAGGCAACATATTATCATCTTATAGTAGGGAATTTGTATAAGTTAGGTGCAGATGGTATTATTTGGTGATGTGTATTGGATCACAAAAGATCTATGATATTATCAGAGGAACATGAAGGAGTTGTGAGAGGAAACTATGTAGGGAAAGCGACGACTCAAAATATTTTGTGCACAAGGCTTTGGTGGCCCACCCTTCACAAGGATGCTAAGGAATTATGTTGGACCTATGATGTCTGTCAGAGAGTTGGAAAGCCATCGAGAAGAGATGAGATGCCTTTAGTACCACAAGTTACATTGCAGGATTTTAATAAATGGTCAGTAGATTTCATTGGACCAATGAACCCAATGGAGAAAATGTCAAGATCAAGATATATAATTATGGCAACATATTACTTGACTAGATGGGTTGAATTAGAAAATGTTAAAGATTGTAGCACAGAGACTATTGTGAGATTTCTTTTTTAGAATGTTGTTACAAGGTTTGGATGCCCAAGAATCCCTATGAGTGATCAAGGGACACATTTCTTGAATAGAATGATCATTTCTTTGAAAGAGGAATTTCATATTCACCACCATAAGAGAACGCCTTATCATCCTCAGGAGAACTATAATGTTTTAACCCTTATGAACTATAATGTATTATGTAATTGTGAATTAGGCTCATGAGTTGGTAAAGTTGAAAATGGATTAGAGTGCCTAGGAAATGTAATACATCTATATACATTAATAAAAAAAATGGATCGTTGGTTGCAAGACGGACAAGGACAAAAGAGATAGGGGGGTATGATTCCACAAGAGAGGAGGCTTGAGGGGCTATGTATTTTTATTATATTGTATTTACACATAATTGATTTTATGGAGAAAAGAGGTTACATGAGCTTCTTGGGAGGAAGGCCATGTGGTTCTTGTTTTCATGTAATTATATAAACCCTCCCTGTGGGCTATTTGGGGGTTTCTCTTGCTTAATCATTTCATTTTAGAATTCCTCATTTTCACTCTAGCTGAATTCGTGTGCTCTTGGGGGGGAGCATGGAAATGAATGGTTGGGGGAGGAGAGACATTTATAGATGGTTATAATATATTATTGATCATTCCAGGATGGAATGGATGTCTGTGTGCATGAGATTGATGATAGTTCGGAAATAAATTTCCACAGTTGAGAATCCTTGGAGTTTCCAGCAGGGATATTTCCTGGCCAGTAGCACTGGAGCCCTAGAGAGAAATGGAACAGCCTGAGGGACTGCATGGCATAGAAAGGTGTCCATTTCTTTGGGTTGCACAAGTTGAGGGGGAAAGAGAGATGAAAATTCGGATTTGTTGTGTGGTTAGGAAACCTGAGAGCTAGTTATCCAACCGTTGTGTGTTTTAGATTTGGCCTAGGACCTATCCTTATGGATTCATAGCCCTGGCTCGGGGGTGACCTATTGTTGAGAGTAAATGAGCAGCAGTGTCTATGGTTGGGAGGAACGTCCTTGGTCTACAACCAGTTGGTGAATGTTCACTTGCAAAGATAAGTGCCCTCTATGTTTTCTATTAAATATATATTCTATTGTGTCATTAATTATCTATGAGATATGTATTTATAATGTGCTTGTCTGTTGGTTATTTGTTGTGCATGGCACATTGTTTATTTCTTTTATGTTGTAGCATGGATCTTGATTAATGCATGTGGGTCTTTCATGCTTGATTTCGGATTGAGATTAGTTCATAAGCGAGTTTTTGGAGTATCGTGGCTAGCATGTGGGTGGCGGGGTACATTATAGATTAGCATGGCTAGACTATGATTGGTCGGGTACGTTACATATTGGTATCAAAGCTTCTAGTTGAAACACCAGACTAGTATGGGTTGGAACTGTTGGACATGGAATTGTCCTTAAGAACGAATACATCCTCAAGATCTTAAAGCTCAAAAGCGATACCATTGCAGAGATCGTGTAGAATCTTGAGCATCATGCAGCCAGATATCCTTGTAAAGGATCGTGGAATCATGACCATCCCATTTTGAATTTAGGGAGCGATCATAACCATTGAATCAAGGAGTTTTGTATCATTAGATTGGAATTCAAGTGGATGAGGATCATAAAATAGAGGTGAAATTATGGGCTAGGTGGGACTAAGTCCCAACCATCAGATCCAGCTAGTCGATCGAAGCCAAGCAGGAGATGGAAACTCCAGAACTTCGCCACTTCAGTGATTATGGGAGGCAGGAAGAAGCATGATATGTAGAAGGCCGAAGTCGCGAAGTCTCGTCAGTCGTCTGATCTGATAGGAGGCCCTGGTGAAATCTCGGTCATAGGGCAAGCTCATTTGGTGTTGACCACTTCGGGAAGTTTAACTTCGAGAGAATTGAACCATTTTAGAACTGTTGTAAACCGGAGTCCTGGAGTGTTGATGTCCTGAAATCCTGTTGACCGTTAGATCGAGGGAAGGAATTTGGTAGTAATTTTGGTCGTCGGATCTCTCAATGGTGGAAGGATAGAGTAAGCGGAGGTGATAACCGACATTAAGTAGTCATTGCCACTTTATGAACACTTCAGCGGGTGTAACTCCATGGAAATTTGAACAACTTGAGAATTTCAAACCAGTGTCCCAGAAGCTTGAAGTCTCGAAATCCCATTGACCGTTAGATCGAGGGAGGAATTCGAGAGTAATGCAAGCCATAATACTTGGAGCAGAGAATGTGGACCGCCTATTTGGTGGGTGTTGTGTCTTATGCCACGTGACAAGGGTTCCATATGGGGACACGTGTCAAAAGAATTCAAGGCCTTTTGGATGCCAACATGTCCATTTCGGAGTAACACATAGCACACATGCCATGGGTCCATGTTACCATAGGTGACATCAGCATGCCATGTCATCTCCGAGAGTATGGTCTCTAGGAGTGTCCAACGTCTCTACCAGTGAAAGTGTCAAAGACCGAAGTCATGATATCATGCATATCATCGATCTAAGATCCCTTCGAGACATTTCCCAACCATTAGATCAAGCAATGGAAGGATGGCATAAGCACTTCAACAAATATCAGTCCGAGGAAGTGGAACAACTTGAGAGTTGAAATGTCCCAGAGCACTGAAGTCCTGAAATGATTAAGGATCGTCCATCCCAACACTTTATTAAGTCCTAGATATCGGATTAAGCTAGTGGAAGGATAGTGTAAGTAGAGGGGTTAACCGATGGTAAGCGATCATCATCACTTTATGACCACTTCGACAGGTATAACTCCAGAGGAGTTGAGCAACTCGTGAGTGGAAATGTCTTGGAGTCCTGGAGTAATGAATTCATACGGGCTATTCATCTAAGACCCTATGGGATTCCTCGTGACCATTTGATTAAACAGAGGAAGGATAGGGTAATTTCTTCGATGGATAAAACTTTGAGGGAGTTGAATGACTTGAGAGTTGTAATGTCCCGGAATCCCGGAGCATCGAAGTCCCAAACTAATTAAGGACCATCCATCGAAGCACTTGATTAAATCATGGTTTTTTATCTCGTTGAAGACTCCAGATGGGGTGGAACCATCCATTCAATGGGAGATTAAATCTCGACCATCCAATCTGCTAGTTGAGTTAATAGAAGGGTTCGACGAAGTTTTCTCTGGGAAAAGTTGGAAGATTGAAAAGGTAGAATAATTGAAGGTTGAAGTTTGGAGGACTTGGTCCCAGCATTGGTATCATAATAAGGTAAAGGGGTAAATTAGAGGTGTGAATATCCTAGAAGTAACCAAGCCCTCATACATTTTTTTCAAACAAGCTCATGTGTAGAAGAATTTAGAAGAAGGCGTTAAAGAGTGATTAAGCATGTGGTTTCGAGCCGTGGTCACATGGAAAGTGGTTTGAAGGAAGCACTTGTGTAGAATTCAAATTATGTAGTAGTTTGAAGGGGCTTTGGAATAGTTTGATAAGATTGGCACACAACCATTCCATTTCCGCTACAAGATCATGTTTGCACAAAAAGGGTGAAAGTGACTTTTTCAGGAAGCCATAACGTTTAGCTCAGAAATCAAATTGGGGAAAGAGTATAGTCATCGAAAAGATTACTCAGAGAAGAATAACATTGAATAGTTATAATTTGGAGAATGATTGTATATTTCTTCATGAATTAAGCAGACAAAGTGAATGTAGCATTAATTAGCAGATTTTTATAATATGTATAATTCGAACAAAAATGGTTACTTGCATATTTGACAGGATTAGAGATTTAATTGGATCAATTCTAGTCTAGGATTGGATATCATAGTCATGGAAGCATGATAGAGCTTGTATAAGTTTCTTGAGGCAACAAAGAACTATAGAGAAAGTAATGAAAAGTGGATAAAGAAATCAAGAATAGTGGAACAAAGGTATTAGTCAACAACTACATGATCTGAATGAATTGAAAATACAAAAGAAAGAATGAATCCTCACATAAGACATTAAGCTAGCATATGAATAATGTCAATAATGGGAATAGAAAGGAAAAGTATGACTGCCTAGCCTTGAGGAAGATAGGTGTAGATAGTTGCAAAGCTTAAGTGTGAAAGAAGTAGTCTAATGGACAACTAGGAGTAATATTATTTGATTCAAGAATGTTGTGGTAGTAGAGTGATGGAATGTTTGAGCTACTTCATTCTAGAGTGTTGGAATGTTTCATAAAGGTAAAGTTGGATATGGCTACCCAAAAGGAGCTACTGAAAATTGAGTACATTGGTTGGATTGAAGAATGGCCAAGTGAAACTTGGCTAGAAGGTATTCAGACTAGGGAAAAATAGTGCAGATGAGAATAATGGGAGCACACAAGGGAGAAAGGATCTGAAGGAATTCAAGGACAACCAGCTACAACATAAATAAATAAATAAATAAGTGAATTGAAACATAAATCCACTAGAGTGCATGAGGCATACAATGAAGTTAAAATGCATATGCATTAGTAGGCATGCTGACAGTGAATGCTTGGTGCATATGGATGTGTAATTATGCATATGCATGTGATTGGATATGCATATAACATGCTTGTGAACTTAGAATAGTCTGTTGTTATGAAATAATGATGTTATGGAAATTCAGTATGACTAATGATGGATTATGTATTCAGGAAAAATGATATGGCATGGTTAAAGATGTGGATGTTTTTGTTGCTTATGATTTCCATATATGTGAAGACCCATGAGGGTGGTAGGAATGGTGATCAAAACGATGAAGGAGGAAGTCTATGAGCTTCTATAAATACCAGTTGATCAGGTAGCATCAAGTAGGTTGATAACAACCATCCATGTATGCATTTGTTACTTCTATGTTGAAGGGAATTGAGGTAAGAATTTCCCTCGGTTAATTTGTCAAGATTTAAATCGATATGTAATGGCCAAAGACCTAGAGTGTGTAATGGTTATTGATGCTAGAATGCATTTAGATAGATTTTCAATTGTATATTGTGTTATAATTGGTTATGGGATCATAACCGGGTTAATTCAGGAGACATACTCCTTCTATAACAATGAATATCCATAGAGTTAGTCATGTCTGAGACCATAATATGGTTTAATATGGAAGGGCTATAGCGCTATGTGAGTACTCAATGGTATCTACTGTATCTATGATGTTTGGACTGCAACCCCTTTGTCGACACTAAAGATCACTTAAGAATTATATTCTTGGTGTTGTGTTTGGGTTGAAAGGGAAGGTATCCAAATAGTCAGGAAAGAAGTAGGAAGTGTCTGGATGATGTGTTGAGGCATTAGCCATACCTTCCAACTTTACATGGTGGAATGCATGACATAGTTATGTTGTATTATGTAGTCAATGCATGGATGCATTGTGTAGTTGTGGCCATGGGTATTGGTACATCGATTGTTATTTTATTTAGTAGTTAATTGTTGCATTATGAAAATCTTGTGGTGTTGAAAATAAATAATGATGGACAGATGCATTATATTTAATTTGAATACTAGTTGGAGGTGATTGGATTGTTGTTTGTTACAATTCCAAGATCATTTTTTGGAGCTATTAAAAATGTTACAAGTGGTATTATAGGAATTATTGAATGCATTTGGTGAATGAATGTATATATTATATAACATAGAAATGATTATGCTAATATCTGAAATGGTGTGAGTATTGCTAACTCATGAAGTTGAAAACAATTCAGGAACTGTTAGATATTGCAACAAGAAAGTTGCACGTTAAAGTAGCTACTTAATGATAAATTATAGAAAATCTCTATTGGGGGGATAGAAAATAAAAATATTTCTAGATAGAAGAAAGAAGAGATGGGTTGATAATACATGTGTATGTAATGATGGTTTCATTCATTCAATATTTGAATTCCATCTAATGTCAAGAATTCATGGAAGTAATTGAATTGTAGTAGCAAACAATTCTGAGATCACTTGTTT
>ML792239.1:293317-316930 GCA_009831015.1 Picea engelmannii | reverse complement strand
GAGAGAGAGAGAGAGAGAGAGAGAGAGAGAGAGAGAGAGATTACATGAGATATTGACAGTTGTAAATTGAGGAAATTGTAGGAAGAATGGCCTTGGATATGGGAAGGATGTAAGCCCATAAGGAAGACTGATATCTACATCTGCAGAGTTGAACATTATGAGCAGAAAAATCATGCCTAGGAATTTTATTTCCTATATATAAACAGATTTGAGAAATTAAAAATTCTTAAGATATGCTAACAATTGGTTTGGTTGATTGAAGGTTGAGAAAATTAAAATAATAATGGTATTGGGTATGGCATTGTTGTAAGCCATAATAAATATTGATTCCTACAGCTGCAAAAGCCAAACGAATTATGAGTCGGAAGCTCATGCTTGGAAAAAAAAATCCTATATAAAACATATTTGACATTTATGATTGAAATTGTTATAACAATATCTCATGATGACTTTATTTTTATAATACAGAGGAGATGTTGGCTATTGAAGTTGGAAGCTCGCAAAAAATAACACCAGAAGAAAATCGAGCTCAATGATGAAGGAATGGAATGAAGAAAGTCTAGTGGACTTGTTGCAGCTAGAGTTCTTGAAGCCGCAACTATGAAACTTTCTGGCCAAGTGCACTGGAGCCTAGAGAGAAGTGGAACAACCTAAGGGACTATAGGGCAGAGATAGGGGTTCATTTATTTGGGTTGTGCAGGATGAGAGGGAAGGAGAGCTTGTTGGTTGAAACTATTGCCAGAAATATAAATTCTAAAGATCATTATACATGTTTTGGGTCTGAATGCCTGTGTATACATGTTTAATTTTAGGCCAGAGTGCCTATGTATATAAGATTTGGATGGACTTCATGTGTGGATTAAGGCCAGAGGGCCTAGATTTGTAATTTTAATAACATTGGAATGGTGTTGTGCACTAAGGATAGTGCCAAAATAAGGGGAGGGGGATGTAACACCTCGGTTTAACCCTTATGAACTATAATTTATTATGTAATTGTTACTTAGGTTGGTGATCCAATAAAGTGGAAAAGGGGCCAGAGTGCCTAGGAAATGTAATACATCTATATACATTAATAAAAAAATACATTGATGGTTGCAAGACGGACAAGGAAAAAAGATATAGGGGGTTATGATTCCACAAGAGAGGGGTCTTGAAGGGCTAAGTATTTCTAATATATTTTATTTACCCATAATTAATTTTATGGAGAACATGGGTTACATGAGCTTCTTGGGAGGAAGGTTATGTGGCTCTTGTTTTCATGTAATTATATAAACCTTTCCTATGGGATATTTGGGGGTTTCTCTTGGTTAATCATTTCATTTTAGAATTCCTCATTTTCACTCTAATTGAATTCATGTGTTATTGGGGGGGAGCATGGAAACAAATGGTTGGAGGAGGAGAGCCATTTCTAGATGGTTGTAATATATTATTGATCATTCCAGGAGGGAATGGATACTTGTGTGCATGAGGTTGATGGAAGTTTAGAAAGAAATGTCCATGGTTGAGAATCCTTGGAGTTTCCAGTAGGGATATTTCCTGACCAGTAGCATTGGAGCCCTGGAGAGAAATGGAACAACATGAGGGAATCCATGGCAGAGAGAGGTGTCCATTTCTTTGGGTTTTGCAGGATGAGGGGGAAACAGAGATGGAAATTCGGATTTATTGTGTGGTCGGGAAACCTAAGAGCTAGTTAACCAATTGTTGTGTGTTTTAGATTTGGCCTAGGACTCATCCTTGTGGATTCATATATTTGGATTGGGGGTGACCTAGTGTTGAGAGTAAATGAATAAAAGTGTCTATGGTTGGGAGGAGCGTCCTTGGTCTGCAGCCAGTTGGTGAATGTTTACTTACAAACATAAGTGCTCTCTGTGTTTTTTATATAATGTATATTCCACTATGTATTCAATTATCTCTGAGATGTGTATTTATAATGTTCTTGTCTGCTAGTTATTTGTTGTGCATGGAACGTTGTTTATTTCTTTTATGTTGTAGCATGGATATTGATTCATGCATGTGGGTATTTCATGATTGATTTCGGATTGAGATCAGTTCAGAAGCGAGCTTTTGGAGTAGTGTGGCCATCCTGTGGGTGGTTGGGTACATTATAGATTAGCATGGCCAGCCTGTGGGTGGTTGGGTACGTTACAAGTGATTAGAGGACACATTTCTTGAATAAAATGATCACTTCTTTGAAATATGAGTTTCAAATTCACCGCCAGAAGAGAACACCTTATCATCCTCGGGCGAATGGAACAGTGGAAGCATTCAACAAGATCCTAGAACATGCACTAATGAAGATATGCAATGTAAATCGAGATGATTGGGATTTGAGGATTCTTGTAGTGTTATGGGCATAAAGGACTAAATGTAATACGTTGACAGAACAAACACCATTATGTTTAGTATATGGCTAGGAAGCAATTATGCCTATGGATTTCATTGTACCGAGTCTATGCATTGATGTGTCGACAGAGATTATAGATTATGGTGCGGTAGAGAAAAGACTAGCAGAGATAGTATAATTGGAGGAAGACCATTTTGTCACAGGATTTCATCAGCAAGTGTAGAAAGTGTGTGAGGAGGCATGGCATGATAGACACATTAAAAAAAAAAAAAATCAGATCAAAGAATTAGCTTTTCTCTATGACAACAAATTTCTACAGCACCCTGGAAACTTCCAAATGTGTTGGTTTGGTTTGTATGTGATAATATTTGTTACAGAAGCAGGTGTTGTTCAGTTGGAGAAATTGAATGGGGAAGTTGTGGAAGGAAAGGTAAATGGTATTCGGCTGAAACTGTATAGTGACATTCGTTCTTACGTGCACTAATCATGACCATGTAGTATGTGTACCATAGTACTTGTATTATATTTATTACAGAGAAAAAGAAAAAGGAAAGGAAAGGAAATAAATTGCTAAATTAGACAATGTTCAAAGAGTCAAACTAGCAATGAACAATAAAATGTCACGGAAAGGAAGGAGAATGGAACTATACAAAGAAAGGAGAGGTGAAGAACCAAGATAAAGAACTATGTAAAGGATGGGTAAAGCATTAAAGAAAAACTTCATGGAAAGAAGGCAAGAACGCGTAGTCATAAATGAAAAGCGTCGACAAAGATCTTGACAAGCTGGAAAATCTAGACCATGATATGTCGAATAATCTGGATTTAATGCAGAATATGGAAGAAATTGAATATGAGTACAATCAGATTGGACTGCAAGTTTATGAGAGAAGAGGTAGATAACAATTGGCAGCAAGCTATAAAAGAAGAGAAAGAGCGATGGGAAAAGGTTATTGTTGCATGCGCATTCGAGAGAACAACGAATAGAGGAGAGCTAGCACTAAAGAAGGAACAGAGCCAATTTTGTTGAAGGAAGAACCGAACTACAAAGAGCTATGGCACTACAAAAAACAAGAGCTTCTACATCAAGAACAAAGAAACAAAGCACTAAGCAGGAAGCAGTGTCGGTGCAGCAAGAAGTCCCAAGGGAGTAGGAAGCAGATCCAAGTTGGTGAATTTTCCCAGAGCATATGTTCCACCAAGAAAGTCGACAAAAAAACAAGACAGACTACAAATGGAGGAAAAATATGACATGGTTACACCAATGATTCCACTTGGGGTCACTATCGATGGATATATTTTAGGTGTGATAGGGAACCTAAGGTATGTATACCACGACCTTCCAGACTTAAATAATTTTCCAAATATAGAACCACATAATTATATGCATGTAAGAATGAATCTAGCATCACTTGTAATCATAGTTGAGCTGAAGGAATGGGAGACAAGGTTGCAATGAATAGTAATACTAAATCTATTGGAGATACCCCATTTTGGCAAGAGCACGGAGATAAAAATTTGTGTCAAATTATTGCTAAGTTGCATCCATGGAGAGTTCTTATGGTTGGAAAGAGTAGTGTCCATTGATACCTATATGATTGTGTGTATTACAGGACTTCCATCAGTAAGAGAAGACCCATTACCATTATTCGCAGACAAGATGAAGGAAAAATCCTTAGCATAACAAATGAAGGAAAATTATGGCACATTCAGAGGAGCGCATGGACTAGACGTTGCGAGAATAAATGATGATACAATAATTTTTATGACACAGGTGTAGTCCTGTAAGATACTGATAAAATGTCGCAAGGACCAGGTGCCAGCGAGAGTTATAGAAACAGCAGAGAAGTGTGTCACAAAAGTGATGACGAACTGGTCAACATTTATGGTAAATTAATTTTTAATGGATTGTAGGGAGGCATAGGAGAAAGGAATAGAGTTCCATTATGCTTGGCTATTAATTTTGATAGCATTAACTACTTAGAGGGAGTCAAAAGAGACGTAGTTCCTAGATAGAATGCATAAACCATTATTGGCAATGAGATATGTGTCATTGCGGCATACCTCGCATAAGAACATATAGTTGGACAAGAACATAACCTTCTACATATATAAGGAGACTATTCGACAATGCATTGAAGACACGCCATGCATTCAACCAAATATAGTTGAAGCGTATAAGGAAATTATGCAATTTAAGGATGGGCAGCACCATATGTATATTCAGGAAAAGAAGGAGATGGATCAACAATGGTTGTCGATGCATTACAGGGTGACAGATCAAGAAATTATCCAGATTGTAAACGGTTTGGATGAAGAGTGGAGAATCCTAGAGGTAGAAACAATGCAGAAGAACACAAAAAAACTAGAGAATGAAACACAAGAACTAGAAAAGGATCAAGAAGAAGAATGGGACCAAGGAAATGGTGAAGGTGAAGTTCAAGAAATCCCATCGCCCATTGGAGAAAAAAGAAAGGAAAATTCAAAGGATCAATCAGTGCACAATCATAAGAAGAGTAAAGTCGCCAATCTAGGACCGATCCAAGATTTGACTAAGGAGGACTTAGAAAAAATTGGATATCAAGTGAAGGAAGTGGCGGAAGAAGAATTTATGTGAGCCACGCAAAAATAGGAGGACATGCATACCAATGTGCAGAAACATATAGCAACACTATGCCAACTCTTGGAGGCAACAAAGGTAGTGCTAGTTAGAATGGGAGAGGAAGAACAGATTGAGAGTATAGCCAAGACTACAAGGTCACAACCTACAACATCGCAATAGCCATTAAGATTAATAAAGCATAGAGTAATGAAGATATCAGCAAGAGCATTAGAGTTTACATCAATAGAGATGCAGGAACAAGTGTAAGAATTAAGTCATATTGACTTAGTGTTATCATAGCTACCTATTATTGTATGACATAGCTTGCAGCCAAGTGTAACAAAGGAAATTCAGTTGCACACGGAATCGACTACGATGGAGTTGGATAAAGTGAAGAAGAACAAGGCAACATTACATGTCAAATATAGTGCACTAGTACAAGAGAGGGACAAGGATGAACAAAGAGAAGGAAGGTTGAAAAACATAGTACATGAAGTATATAGAAACTTCCTAGAAATACCAATGGAAATAGATACTCCATTGGATGAGAAAATTACAAAGATCAATGAAGCCATTGAGGGATTCTGCATGAAAAATAGTATACCTGGAAGTGTGCACTACACCAAGTATTGTACCCAGAGAAAGAGATCAAAGGAAGAAGACAACTACGACGAAAATGGAAAACATTAAGAGATTGGATGAAAAATGTGCAAAGTTGTATGAAGAAAGCACACAAGTATGGACTCAGTTGTTGGAGAATGCAGAGATACAAGCATTGGAACAAAGGCTACATCCTATGCAGGAAAAGGCACGGGAGATCAAATATACAACGAACACTCTGCCACCAAAAGCGTAGATGAGTGCAATTATTGAGAACATGCAGTTGAACCAAGAGATAAATCAAATCAAAGCAGAGCAACAAAATCTTACGTAGATGCTAGAGACACTATAGGAGGAATCCTTCAGAGTGAAAAAAGAACTTGTGGAAATGTAGGACATACTAAAGCAAGTAATGCAAGATAGTGTTGAGAAGTTGAATAACCCTATTACTACGTAGATGGAAGACACAATTTTGGCACAAGAAGTGAAAGCAAAGAAAAAGATTGCAATTTCAAAGGAGAATTTTGATAAGCTCGTTGTGAAACTAAAGAGAGCACGGAAAAAAAAATGAGTGGCTCGGGTTGAACCACAGGTGAGTGTTGGGAGCCTGTTTGGACAAGCATTTTGGGACAATTTTTGGGAACTACATAGGAGCACACACAAAAGAAGGATGGCAGTTAGCACATTTTTCAATATCAGTGCACACGAAGGAAGGAAGTTAGTTAGAAGTTGTTAGGTATCTTGGTCCTTTGTAATGGGATAATCCATAATGTAAATGTATAAATATATAAGGGTTTCGGGTAGGAAGTAGAGTTGGAGAGTATACAAGTTTAGAGATAAGTGTGCACTATGTGGGCTAACGGTAAGGGAATTTCAGTTGTAACTGTGATATCATGTATGAGTGCAGTGCGAAACATTTTGTAAGGGATGATTCTGAATAATAATATAAGAATCCAATCATTGTGGATGTATTCCATCTCGGGTGAACAATGTTAAATAGGGTGTCTCTACGTTATTTTATGTTGTGATATGTTTGGTTACTATTCAATTGATTACGTGCACATGATGTATGAATGGTTAATATGAATATTTTATTTGTTCTGATGTTTGTGTGCACATGGTATAAGAAATAATAAATGAATGTTAAGGATAATGGTTATGATGAATTCCTCCCATACTTTCATGACTGCGGAAACCTGGCTTCTGCAGTCCCCATAGATATCTCGGGTGAGACTTCACCTTCTTGCGGGTGATTCTGAAAGGGTTGGTATCTTAGGTTTTTGTTGGTGAATTAATGTTGAACATCGGTATTCCCACTACATGCCATGAGGTACCCATAACACTCTACATTTTTCGGTATCTAGTTCCCCATATAACCTGCATAGCATGGATACCACACATTGGTAGGGAGTTCTAAGTAGATTGGATTGGTAGTCGTTGGTGGCTAGGGCATCATCCTCTTCCTATTCCTCCTTAGCATCATTGAAATAGTACGCACCTACCCAGAGGTGTAATCATGGTGGCTAGATCATTTTTTATCTCTATAGAGGGTTGTACCTACCCCATTTACTAGAGCCTAGTATGTTATTTCCTGCAAAATGAGTTTTTCAGTATTAAACATGGGGAGAAAATGTGGGTCCTTGGTTGCACTATATACTATGATGTAGGTGCCATGCTCCATTAAGTAAGAATATCCTACCCTACCTACTAAAATCATACCTTTATCAGTCATGCAGGGTGCAAGGGCATAGAACAGTACCTGATATAAAGGAATGAGAAAATTCTCACCGATTTTATGGTGTTGTATGCAATACTTGTAATCCATGAGACATTTGCAATAGAAATGAATGGGAAGATCAGTTGGATTCCAGGCCCAACCCATCTTTGGTAAGCATGAATTACACACATTGCATCTAGAATATAGGATGACATGTGAAATCATGGATATTTTATGGGGAGCATTTTCTTCATTTTTTATATTGCTTATGCCAAGGTGGAGGAAAGGATGTCTACCCAATTGAACATTGACTCGATGGTTGTAAGAGTTTGTATCAAGGGTACCCATGACACTCATAATTTTTGGGCATCATGTTCCCCATACATAGCATGGCTACCACATATTGGAAGGGGTTTCTAAGTATATTAGTTGGGTAGTCGTCGGATTCTCTTGTCTTAAATTTCTTTCCCATAACCCACCAATTTCTCATGATGTATTTGGTTTTCAAGGGGAACTCCTTAACCTATTCGTCATTGAGCTTTAATTCCTTATCCGACAACTGGTAGCATGCTATGAGTACTGATGGTTGGAAAGAATATACTTATTTTCCTTCTGCATTCACTATTTATCTATCATCCATGTTGGCATGTATTATTATCCATGATATAGCTTCAACACAAGGGAATATTGATAAATGTGAGGTTATCATGTGCAGTTTGGAGTGCCTAGTTTTTTTATACATGCCTAGGTCTGGGTCTCCCTCTGGAATTTGTGTGAAGGTATGATTGGTGAATATTTTATATATTTCACCCCAGTGAAATGAAGTATCATTGTTGGTGACACAAAGGGTGTCATCATAAAAAGGACTTGGGGTGTTGATTTCTTCCTCTTCTTCTTCTTTCCTTTGGTAAGTAGCCATGATCTTCCCTATGGATCACCCATGTTATCAATAATGAAATATTAATCCAGTTAGCACATAGAAAACCAAGCTAAAAAATAAAATACATGATAACCCTTGAAGAATAAATTCTTATATGTGAACTCCAAGTATAGTATCCATGATAATTCTAAATTTGAGAGGAAGAGATTCCAAGTCATATGTGTGAAAAACCTCGTTATTATATCTGAATCCAAGAGTCAGGCCTAAAACTTGCTAGCCCCTAAGTAGTGGTACTATAGTTGTGTTCTATGTGGGAGTGTACTAAGGGTTTGGAGTAGTGAATTCCCCTCTCTATGAATAGAGGAAGGGAATGCTCATGTAAAGAGAAAGAATTTATCTTCTAGTTGACTTATTCTTTGGATTGAGGGCCCCAATGAGTAAGAGAGAAAACCCTTATCCTTTTGATTGATGATTTAAATGACGAACATGTGGGGGTGAAGTTAAACAAGGGGGAAGGATTATTGGTTGCATTAGATGTTTATATAGGAAAGAAATACATTTTCCCACGCATGACTCAAATGGGAGGAGGGATAACGGTTTCATGTGGTTCTACCCTATTTTACTCCCGCACCCGTTGTTTTTACTTTAAATGGATTTTTTTAATTCAAATATAGGGTGCATGCAACACAAATGGGGGGGCTATTATAGCCCTAAAGTGCCCTACTCATGCATACATGGCATTGGCCTTCCTACTTGCATAATTTCCCAAATCACTGCTAAGGAACTCTATTTAAAAAACCATTTTTTGGACCATGTACACACCTTGTTGCACTACTTCCCACGTACATACACTTGTTGCATGCTAGACAGCCCATGTACATACACTAGATGCACACTAAACATCCCATCTATACCTCCAAAAGTTGCAAAAATTAAAAAGTTGTAAGGAATTCGGTGGAATTTATGGGATATTAGAGGTTTCCCAATCAATTCACCTGCCATAGCTCATCTCCCAACCGAATAAATATCCTTTTGTCATATAAAAGGAGGTCCTGGGGTCTCATTCCACAATCAAGCATTAGAATAGTGAAACTCTACCCAAATTCCCTTTCCTTTCTTGCCCAAGTATTTGCAACCTTTTGTGAGTTATTGCCTCAGCATTCCCTTTCTAGCCCCTTTTCTCCCATACAATCCATTCCCTTCCCTTAAGGTGATCAGTAGATTGTGAGAGAAGTCATCTGGAAGGTGCACTTGGAGCATTGTTAAGAGGATCCCAGACTAGGTTCACAAAGCGTCGGCCTGCAAAGGTTGTAATTTCCAATATTTGAGTATTGAATAAAAGAATCTATTTTCCCTGTCCCAAATGATCGTTTATATGTCTTTTCTTTGATTTATACATGACAATTTATATCTAACTCTAATTGATGAATAGAAATAGAATGTTTATAGCCTTGTTTTCCTAGTTGTGGATGCAGGTCATCTTTGGGAGGAGACTTACATCCTTGGGAGCTACAAATCTTGAGGAGGCCAGCACCAAACGTTGGATAAAAGGTACAGTTTTTGACTTACTCTTTCATTTCTTTATGTTCATCTATTTTGGAATGTTTGGGGTAGTGTATAAATTAGATTGATTTTTAGGGAGTCATTTCTCTGTCTATACTTAGAACCCTATTATATTTATAGGGGGATTTCCCCTAGCATAATTGGTGACTCCGTTGGAGAGTCTATCTAGGGTTTTAGAGGGAGGTTTTTTGGGTTTTTAATTGGATTATTGATTGCCTTTTGAGTTTTAGTCAAGTTTACTGAGTCTTTTAAGGGTATCTGATCACCTGCAAGGTTCCTACCAGTTTTCCCAACCCTGTCAATCTACCTAGTCTTTTTATTTATGAAAAGTCTCAGAGGTGTACGTGCCATGTTTTCGGTTAGCTCGCATACATACGCACTCTGCATAGTGGACAGCCCGCGTACATACACAAGTTGTTGATGCAACAGCCCACATACTTGTGTCTTTAAAGTGTTTTTTTAACAAACAGAAGTTTATCTCTTTCTTTTAGGCTTCTCAAGAATTTCTTGAACCTGTCAAAGTCTTTGTCTTTGGCCATAGCTTGGGTTAAAGTTTCGATTAACTTGTTCCTTAGTTTTATTTTATTTGTCCTAAAGGTTTAGAGTGAACTATCAATTTTTATATCCTCCTTTTGGTTTCTTGTTTGAATCCCTGCGTTTACGCAATTTGCTTAGGGTCTTCATCAATATTGGTTTCAGTTTTCTCTTTTTTCTTGTTTCTTGCTTTGAAAAACAAAAAAAATATTTTTACTTTAGTTTTTCTTGTTAAAGCAGTTCGAAAAATCAAAAGAGAATTTATTTTCTTGTATTTAGTTTGGTAAAGTAGCCTAGGTTGTTTGGTTACAGGAGAAAACAGTCTCTTTTTCAAATTTCTTTCTTGATTTCCTAAAATACAAGTAGTTTTGCTTAGTCAAACGAAAGCAAGTTTTAGGAAATTTTCATTTACAAGATATTGAAACATTGATTAGAAAAGTTGAATGTTACAAAGAGTTTTACAAGCTTTGCTTTAATTTTGAAGTATCTTTTTGCTTTCAAATGCTCTAAAGTTCTCTTCCTTATTCGTCTCTTCAAAACAACATTAGTTGTATGACCACATCCTTTGCATAAATCAAGCCTTAAAATTAATTCTTAAGTTAAAATATATTAGACTTTTTGTTTGTAAGGTTCGTCGACTAGTTTAGGCCTTTAGGGCCTTGAATTAGGTGTGAAGAGGAAAATCTTCAAGGCCATTTAAAACAAACGTTGGAGTATGAGATAGGGAGTGTTTTAAGTCCAACATCATAAGAGTTATCTGGGACCCCCCTCTAACATAGGGGATAAACACGAGGTCATGTGAGGAAAGGTAGAGGAGATAACCCCTCCAAAGTCAGACCAAACATAGTGGGGATTGTATGTTGAGGGTCTTTCTCAGGAACAATACTGATTGCATTTGCCTATAGAGCTTCATGGACCTAAAATTCATTCAAGATCCTTAGTTTTCTTCCAGACTAATTGCTTTCAGCACCCTTGAAGGGCTTCAGAATTTTTATCCTACTCATTACAATCAGTCTAACTGTCTATTTTACCCACCTAGTGACTGACTGCGAGCTGGCAACTTAGTTGCCTATCTTTTATGGACTTACACAAGTGACTGTGGGGGTATACCATAGTACCTAAGGCAGACGTTGAATCGTGATTCACATAGTATACCTAGAGGGTTCTTTTGTGTTCGCATTGCACTTACATCGGTTAGTTTCTCTAGTTTCGATTGGTGTAACTGTCCTTCCCACTAGTTAGTTGTATGCTTCATTTGCCTTTAGGAAATTTTAGTGTGTGCTTTGTGCTCCCTAGTTTTCAATAGTGAGTTAGTCAATCATTTCTTTGGGTCTATGACCTAAGGTGGTAGACCTCCCATTCCACCGATCATGAGGAATTTTCGGTCTTTTTCTTAGAAACATGGATCTGCCTCTTTATAGGCATTCTTTTTATACCACTGGTTCTCCAGAGTCAGTGTGTGAGAATTTTACGGACTTGAAAAATCCTTCAAGAGGATAACTTGTGCATAAGATCTTCATGGCTAAAGTTCCTGATGATACCAACCAAGGAACCCTTTCAAAAGGGGATTCTTGTTCTTTTCCTTTTTTTGGAAATGTTGGTGTCCCTTTGATGCACACTTTGTACATTCTTGCGTTGAATGTGGGACTATCAGTTTGGTTGGGTACCATTCCAAATGTCCCGAATGCTTTTGACGCTTCTCAGTTAAGCACCTTATGTCATGGGAATCATGTTGATGTTCCTTTGTCATCAAAGTCTTCCCCTCCTCCTTATTCCTTCCCTGGTGAATGTATAGCTACTAGTAACCAGAAGTCTAAACTAAATAGAAAGAGGAAGAATAGGAAGAAGAAATCACCAGCCTCTGCGAGTCATGTTGGAGATAGTTCATCAACCTCTTCAAGTCATGTTGAAGACCACCACCCAGCCTTTGCAAGTCATGCTTGGGGTAAACACCCAACCTCTGCGAGTCATGTTGGAGATAGGTCATCAACCTATGCAAGTCATGTTGAAGACCAGCACCCAGCCTCTACAAGTCATGCTGGTGGAAAACAACCAACCTCTACTAGTCATGTTGGATAGTTGTCAACAACCTATGCAAGTCATGTTTGGGGTAAGAACCCTAACCCTGTAAGTCATGCTGGGGGAAAATTTCCAGTCACTCCTAGTCATAGTGGTAATATGTCAACAACGTCTGTGATTTATGTTGAGGACAAGAAACCAGCCACTGCTAGTCATGTTGGGGGCAGTCATTCTATTGAGAAACATAGACGAATACGATGTAAGCCTAAGTTCCCTTGTAAGCTTTGCAAGGGAGATCACCTTACTCATTTATGGCATGGCCTTCCAGAGGAACGAAGATTGTGGTCCATGTCTGCAAAATCTTATGATTATTAGTCTTCTGAGGTTTCTCATGGTCTATTCATCCAATGGTTGATAAAGTGATTGTGTCGATGAAATATTCGGTTGATCCCACTCTTTTCTTGGAGAGTGTTGATTCTAACAAAGTGATCACGGTGATGCAATCTTCGGTTGATCCCACTCTTCTCTTAGGGAGTGATGTGTCTACCGACTAATTTTTTAGCATTTCCAGTTCAGTACTTTCAGAACAAGAGGGAATTCCACTCACTTTGAGCACTCCCCCCCCCCAAAGTCCTAGTATGGTTTCCTTTGATTTGAATGACCTTGTTGAGCCTCGCCTTCCTTCTTTTGCACCTTTTCAAATAAGGTTTGAAGTTAATTCAAAACAAATTTACCGATGTATTGTAGATGAAGGATCCTCCGCAAGTATTTTATCCTCCTCGTCTTGGCAAGATTTGGGTTCTCCCAAGCTTGTGACTACTTCGCATGAGCTATTGGATTTTGACAGACGTCTTAGTGAATATTTTGGGATTCTTCCTCAGTTGCCTATATCGTTAGGGGAGAAGACTATCCTTATCGATGTTATAGTGGTGCAAGGCCCATAAGATTTCAATATGCTTCTCGGGCGTGATTATGTATATGCTATGAACGCTGTGGTGTCTACGCTCTTCCGAGTGATGCATTTCCCTCACAATGGAAGAATTATCACTATCGACCAGCTGGCATCTGATAATCACCATCCTAATTTGATGTTAGTTCAAGTTGCCCCTTTATATGTTCCTATTATTTGTGTAGACTCTACCCTGCCATAGGTAAATTATGTGGCATGTTATCCTCGGTGTTCAATTTCTCCTAAGCAGTAAATTTCTCACTCTTGTTTTCCTTCTCAAATCTTGGTCTCAACAATTGATCCATTGGTTTATCGAATGGGGGCATGGGAGCCCTTAATTCCCCCTCTTGGTCCAAGTGATCTCGAGTCTCCTTCTGAGTCTGATCTCACTGTTTGTAGATCCTCAAACCCTCATGCTTGTGATTCTTCGATGATAGACTCTGCTAGTCCTGGCCAGAACCTTCATCATCATATGCAATATTTTCATCTTTTTTCTCCCTTTGGGACTGTCGACCCTCCTCATTTGCATGATTTCTCATATTTTGAATTTCCTTCAGATGAGGCTATCCTTGAATCCATGACTACAGTTTCTACACTGTGGGAAGACTTACACCGTGGTTTGTGTTTTCTTCCCTTTTGGGAGACTTTCCAGGTTGACTATCGAAAAAACTCTTGGTGAGAGCCTAGCAACGGGCTCTACCTGATCTAGGTAGATATTGGTGGCCACCCACCTATTCCACTTGGACCCCCACCATTGCTTCTTTCAGTTTTTCAGTTTCCACACAGTTTACTATTTTTAGCAGTTTTTCGGGTCTTGAACTTATGGAGTCGTTTTGAGGCCTTAAACGACATTTTTTTGGAAAATGAGGAGCAACATGGATCATAGATCATGTTTCTCACCCAAAAGTTGTAGTCCTCGGATAGATATTTCTAACGAGGTATGGAACACGTCAAACGGAAATCGTATGCCAAAGTTACGTCCCCGGGAAGTTGATGTACCAACTTACCCAAACAGGGCCCATAGTCTTGGCGTTTCATCTCCTAGGGTTAGGTCTTTGGATGTTTAGGGTTTTCCATTGTTTCTTAATAATAATAGGCCCTGGAGCCTCATTGTAACATAGTTCAGAGGCCAGTATCCACCACATCTCTTCTCAGAGATAAGCTACCAGTGCCCTAGCTAGTTTATTTCCATTCTGTCTGTAAACATATTTCAGTCATATGTTATTAATGAAATGAAGTCTTATTTACACTACATCTATGCGTTTATGTGTATTTGTGTATTTCATTATGTTCCTACATAAATCTGGATCATTGGTATCAGAGCGGTCTGCTCATTCTCGATACTTCTTTGCATGTCCCCAACGAGGTCGGGGTATAAGGAGTTGGGGCTCGATCTGGTTGAACCTTTGCAAGATCAGCCTCGCAAACCCCGACGAATTCCCATGGGAGAAGAAAAGAAAGAGGAGGGAGCAAGATATCCTATCAAAATGTTGCTCGAGGAGGCCCTCGAGAAACAAAGGAACGCGGTGATGGACAACTTTGCCCAGATTCTTCAACGGATTCCCACTGGCAGCGCATCGACATCCAACAGCCACTCTGGAGGCGCCACTCCTTTTAAGGTACAAGTAAACTTTGAAATTCCCATATTTGAGGGCCAAATAGATGCAGATGTCGTAGATAGATGGTTGAATCTGTTAGAAGGATATTTCTTGGTTCATGACTTTTCTGACCAAGAAAAGATTATTTTCGCACTCCTCAAAGCTACCCCCCATGTCAAGGACTGGTGGGAAACCTACTCGGAGAAACAGGACGAGGGAGAACCCTCTCTATTCTCGACCGCACCCACTTGGAATTATTTCTGAGACGTCATCAAGGAACAATATTATCCTGTGGGGAGCTATGAGGACAAATACATACAATGGACTATGCTGGAGCAACAAAGGGACCAAGATGTGCATGAGATGACGAATTTGTTTCATACCCTACACACAAAGTTGGGTTTCAAAGATTCAGAGAAACATTTGGTGTTAAAATACCGCAATTGTCTGCACAGATACATTCAGGAGGAAATGGAGTTCCTCAACATCTCCTTGCTTGGTGTGGCATACCGATATGCTGCCAAGATTGAGTAGAAGTTCAAACAGAAGAGGTGAGACTTTGGGTGTGCAAATCAGAAGCAAGGGAAAGGTACCCCCAAACCGCAGAACAAAGGACCAAGCCAAGGCGGGGCAGCCCATGAAAACCTGCCAAAGAAACAAGCAAATAACAACACCACGAAGCCAAAAAAGGACATGGGGAAGTGGTGTGAGTTCCATAAGAGCTACACTCACAACACAAGTGAGTGTCGGGCCAAGCAGTCACTGGTAGCCGAGTTGAAGGCTTATGAATCAGATGCATGCTCTGACTCTGAATCAGAACCTGACAAGGGGAATGACAGGGGGGAGAATATTATCGATGTGGAGCCCAATGCCACCGTTGCCACCACGAAGATCCAAAAGGAGGAACCAAAAGATCCAGAGGAGGCCGAGCGTCTCTTCCATTCCAATATGTGGGTAAAGGGTTCCCCGTTGCAGTTCATTGTCAGCAACAGGAGCCAAAAGAACCTCATCTCGGTATAGGTCATGAAGTGGTTGGGCTTGCTGACCACAGCACACCCATAACCATACACCATCGGGTGGTTCCACCAAGGATGGGACCTCCGCGTCAGTCAACAATGTCGCCTTCCCTACAGCATCAAGCCCTTCACGGATGAGGTATTATGTGACATTTCTCCTGTTGATATTTCTGATGTATTATTAGGTCAACCGTACTTGTGGAAGCGACATGTTGTGTATGAGTCCAGGCCTCGTGTTGTTATTATCACTTTGGGCAATAAGTTGTACAGGATACCGGAGATAGCACCACCTACCACCATCTCTTTGGTTACTGCAAAACAATGTAGTAAGCTCATTTCCAAAACCAGGAAATTTGTTTTCCTGATGATCTTCCCTCAGGGAAAGAGGAATACTGTGGCCATGACCTCCAGACAGGGCCCTGCTGCACGAAAACAATAGATGGATAAGGTTTTGGAGGAGTACGAGGAAATCTTCACCTCCCCCGCAGGGGTGCCTCTACACTGTCAGGTCAAGCACCCCATCGATCTGACCCCAAGTGCGCCACTGCCCAATGGACCCATCTATCATCACTCTGTTCTGGAGAATGATGAAATCAAGAGGCAAATTCAGGAGCTGTTGCAGAAAGGTCACATCCGATCGATTTCATCGCCCTGTGGGAGCCCGATCGTGTTGGTGCAGAAGAAGGATGGGACTTGGAGACTCTACATTGACTATCGGGCACTGAACAAAATCACTGTCCATAATAGGTACCCGATCCCATGGATTGATGACCTTCTGGACCAACTCAAGGGGGTGAAATATTTCAGCAAGATCAACTTGAAGTATGGGTATCACCAGGTACCAATCGAACCCTCTGATGTGTGGAAGACTGCATTCAAATCTATGGAGGGCCTTTTCGAATGGTTGGTCATGCCTTTCGAGTTTGACGAATGCCCATGCAACCTTCATGAGGCTAATGGATGACATCCTGTGGCCATTCACCAACTCTTTTGTAGTGGTGTAATTGGATGACATACTGATCTTCAGCCAGACTTGGGAAGAGCACCTCCACTACATCCGACAGATCCTCCAAACACTGTGGCAACACAAGTTGCGTGCCAATTTGGAGAAATGCACTTTTGGCATGACCCAGGTTCAGTATCTGGGATACATTATTGATGAGTGGGGGGTACATGTGGATCCAACAAAGATCCAAGTCATTCAGGATTGGCCAGCCCCAACCACCCTAACAAAGCTTCGCATCTTTTTAGGTCTTGCCAATTTCTACCGCAGGTTTGTGTTGGGATTCTCTCATATCACTTGGCCCTTGAGTCAAGTCACCAAGGGAGGAGCTAAAGCAAAATTCTTTTGGTCTGAATCTCAACAGAAGGCGTTCGGGGAGTTGAAGCATCGCCTCTGCTCTGCACTAGTTCTCACATTACCAGACTTGCAACAACCATTTGAGATCGAGACAGATGCCTCTTACTATGCTATTGGGGCAGTCCTTACTCAACATGGGCATCCAGTGGCATATCACAGTGAGACACTTTCTGACACAGTCTGAAAGTATCCCACTTATGACAAAGAAATGTATTCCATTGTGCAGGCTTGTTAGCAATGGAAGCATTACATTTTGGGAAAGTAAATGGTCATCCACATAGACCACCGACCCCTGCAGTTCATACAGACACAAGGGAAGTTACAGAACGATTGCCATCAGAAGTGGTCCACATACCTGCAACAGTTTCATTTGAACATTAAGTACAAAAAAGGAAGCACTAATAATGTTGCAGACTGCCTCAGTCGACCACCCATCATGGTGCTAACCACTGTGCTCAACTCTTGTGGGCACGAGACTTCCGATTGGCCGCTTCTCTACACAAGTGATCCAGAATTCAGCCAAACATACAATACACTCTTGGAGGGTAAGCAAGTTCCCAATTTTCACCTCCAGGATACCCTGCTTTGTCACCTAGGACACCTTTGTGTTCCTTCAAGCGAGCATGCCAAGATGATTTGGGAGGCTCACTACAGTCGGTTCGCTGGGCATTTCGGGGTCGAGAAAATCGTGGCAGTACTGCAAAAGTATTTCTATTGGATGAACCTTCGACAAGATGTCGAGAAGTACATCAAGTCTTTCACTTCTTGCGCCATTGCCAAACTGACCATCAAGAAGAAAGGCCTATATACTCTGCTTCCTACCCCCATTCGACCTTGGGAATCCATCTCTATGGATTACATGTCGGGCCTTCCTTCTACTAAGCATGGAAATGACTGTGTTTTTGTGGTCGTTGATCGATTCTTGAAGATGTCCATTATGATGGCCTGCAAGAAGAATATCACAGTAGAAGCCACTACTAAACTCTTCTTTGAATGAGTGTGGGTACACTTTGGGATCCCACAGTCTGTCATATCAGATCAGGAAAGTAGGTTCCTCAGTACATTTTGGTCCAGCCTCTGGTCGATGCTGGACACCAAGCTCACCAAGTCCACAGCTTTCCATCCGCAAACGGATGGCCAGACAGAGGTCGTCAACTGGATGATCGTACACATTCTGTGCATGTACAATTCAAAGCATCCACGCACATGGGATGAGAGCCTCCCCTATGTACAACACAGCTACAACCGGGCTCTCCATAGTTCAACCAACCACAGCCCCTTTCAAGTGGGCTTGGGATTCCAGCCACTATGTCCCATTGACATAGCCATGCCATTTGTGGCTACTGAGGAAGATTCAGCTCATGTCCAGTCTGAGGCTGACAAGGAAAACAGCTTCATTGAGCACATTTAACACATCTGCCAACAGGTTCATGACATCTTGGACAGAGCCAATGCTAAGTACAAGCAGCGACATGATCAACATCGGGTGCCACACAATTTCCAGGTGGGCGACAAAGTGTGGTTGCATTTGCAAAAGGAACACCTCACTGGACCCCACCGCAAGCTTCATCCGCTCCGATATGGGTTGTACACCCTCACCAAGGCTGTAGGGGAAAACTCCTTTGAGCTCATCATTCCACCATTCCTTGTTCTGCACCCAGTGTTCAATGTGGACCGCCTTCGGCCCTACTTTCCACCTCTACTAGACACATCCGACATGGCAGAACAATTCACACCAACAGAGTTAAATCCAGACTGCACGGAACAAGCCAGAACTAATCAGATCATGGATACACAGATCAAGCACACCTGAAAACAAAGGATACCACTATATCGAGTTGTCAAAGCAGGCCAACTCCTTCACCAAGGCAAGTGGCTCACCAGGGACCAAGTTCAACAGAAGTTTCCTCATCTCATGGAGGAACTCAATGCAATGGGGACCATTGCTTCCTAAGGGGAGAGGAATGATCCAGGTGGATATTGGTGGCCACCCACCTATTCCACTTTGACCCCCACAATTGCTTCTTTCAGTTTTTCAGTTTCCACACAGTTTACTATTTTTATCAGTTTTTCGGGTCCTGAACTTCTGAAGCCGTTTTGAGGCCTTAAATGACATTTTTTGGGAAAACGGGGAACAACATGGATCATAGATCATGTTGCTCACCCAAAAGTTGTAGTCCTCAGATAGATATTTCTAACGAGGTATGGAACACGTCAAACGAAGATTGTATGCCAAATTTACGTCCCCGAGAAGTTGATGTACCAACTTACCCAAACGGGGCCCATAGTCTTGGTGTTTCATCTCCTAGGGTTAGGTCTTTGGATGTTTAGGGTTTTCCATTGTTTCTCAATAATAATAGGCCCTAGAGCCTCATTATAACACAGTTCAGAGGCCAGTAGCTGCCACATCTCTTCTCAGAGATAAGCTACCAGCGCCCTAGCTAGTTTATTTCCATTATGTCTGTAAGCATATTTCAGTCATTTGTTATTAATGAAATGAAGTCTTATTTCCATTGCATCTTTGTGGTTATGTGTATTTATGTATTTCATTGTGTTCCTTCATAAATCTGGATCACTACCTGAAATAATACCACGCATGAGTCGTATGACTGTACGGTACCTTGTACATATTGTATAGTACAGGTTTGTGGAGTCGCCAATTCTTCTAGTGGGAAAATGCCCCTATAACTATACTAGGGTTCTAAGTATAGACAGAGCAATGACTCCCTAAAATTCAATCTAATTTCTACACTACCCCAAACATTCCAAAATAGATGAACAGAAAGCAATGAAAGAGTAAGTCGGAAACTGTATCTTTTATCCAACGTTTAGTGTTGACCTCCTTAAGCTTTGTAGCTCCCAAGGCTGCAATTCTCCTCCCAAAGATGACCTGCATCCACAACTAGGCAAACAAGGCTACAAACATTCTATTTCTATTCATCAGTTAGGGTTAGATATAAATTTTCATGTATAAATCAAATAAAATACATAAAAACCATCATTTGGGACACGGAAAAGAGATTATTTTATTCAATACTCAAATATTGGAAATTACAACCTTTGCAAGCCAACGCTCTACGAACCTGGTCCGGGATCCTCTTAACAATGCTCCAAATGCACCTTCTAGATGCCTTCTCTCACAATATACTGATCACCTCAAGGGAAGGGAATGGATTGTATGGGAGAAAAGGGGCTAGAGAGGGATTGTTTAGGCAATAACTCACAAAAGGCTGCAAATACTTGGGCAAGAAAGGAAAGGGAATCTGGGCATAGTTTCATCGTTCTAATTCTTGATTGTGGACTGAGACCCCGAGACCTTCTTTTGTATGACAAAAGGATATTTATTTGGTTGGGGGATGGGCTATGGCATGTGAATTGGTTGGGAAACCTATAATAGCCCATAAATTCCACTGAATTCCTTACAACTTTTTAATTTTTGCAACTTTTGGAGGTATACGCAGGTTGTTTAGTGTGCAGCTAGCATATGTACGTGGGTTTTCTATCATGCAGAAAGTGTATGTACATTGGCAGTAGTGCAGAAGGTCACATACATGCTCCAAAAAATGGTTTTTTAAATAGATTTCCTCAGTATTGATTTGGCAAATTATGCAAGTAGGAAGGTAAATGCCATGTATGCATGAGTAGGGAATTTTAGGGCTATAACAGTGCCCAATGCAACATACATGTTGGTTTGAAAATAGGTAGATGGAGTGGTAGTGTGGGATCAAAAACATTGTAAATAGTGTGTTATTTTCCTATATTGTGTGGACATTGGACTTCAAAACTACAATGCCTTTCAATGACACATAAATGGGGTTTTCATGGATTTAAATGATCATTGGTTGCACAAACCAAGAAATGACAATCATACGAGCATTTTAAATAATGTCATTGCATCTCACACATTCGAATTTAAAAGCATGGGGTCCATTGTGTCAGTTCTTGGATGTATTTTCATCATTGTTGTATCGACGAAGGAGGAAGATCTTTCTCCATCGATATATAGACAAGGAAAGGAAATATTTCATCAACATATTGGTTATAAAAGGAAATATTGCATCGATGTATCAGCAAGGAATGGAAATATTTCATGGACGTAACAGTGAAGGTAAAAGATATTAGGCTGTCAATGTATCAACATCGAGAAATGATTGTGTCTCCATCATTTCGGTGATGGAAAATTATCTTGGGTCGTTGATGCATTGGTGAAAAAAAAAGGATCTTACCGCTACTTTGTTAGTGACCAAAATCAATTTCATGTCCAATATGTTGGCACCCAAAAATGATTTCACCTCTAAAATGTTATGTAGCGGTGAGAAAAAGAAATTATGTCATCGATATGCGTTGTATCGGTGTTCAAGGAAGATCTTCAATTTTCGATTCAAACTAGGTTTCATTTGATGATAAAGCAAGTCTAGAGCTGGTAGCTTGAAAGAAATCTACAAATGTAAAGGGGTCTTAAAATTTGAGAGAAACATAGGTAGGTCGGGTATGATTCCTTCACTTCAAGGAAGGGCGTTGAAAGAAAAGTGAATATATTATGGGGAGGGGTTGTTGATAGCACAAAAATTGGAGACACAATGGACATGGCCATGAATCTCTTCATTACATATTATTAAGATACAACCAATTTCTGATACAAGAAGTTTTACTTCAAGAAGTACCAAAGCAAAGCCTTGGTAGATCCCACTAAAATTTGAATTTTGAGAGGAGATGAGTAAGAATTTATACCTGGTCTAAATGAATTCCTAGTTACATTCTAAAAGCATTTAAAGAAACCTTTATTTCCTTGATCATATCTCTTCTCAAGAGGTAAGTGCAGTATCACAATGTGGTCATACATCAAGAATGTTGAAAGTTTAGTTCAATTATTGCATATTTTTGGTGTTGTTCAACTGTCAGCGAGCATCCATAACCTCAATGGAGTCACCCTGGTATCATAGGCCTTTCTCTGCTACTAGTAAGTGTCCATAGCACCAGTGAAGGTACCTTCATGTCCTGCATGATCTGAAATTCCTTTCCCAATCCTTTACCTTTGAACATGGTTTCCTCTTTCTTTATTGTTAGAGAGAGGTGGAAGGGGTACTTCAGTATTCCTTAAAGGCATGTGCGATGACACTTGTTTGTGATATTTTCTTAGATATGCATGTTTATAGATAAGCTACATCCTTATGCAAAATTCCTTGAAATACCCCATATGCTTCATGGTTTAAACATTATCCCTTAGTTATGTGTGAGTGAAAAGATCCCTCTTAATGTAACCAGTTACCTACCCTGACCAAATTCTGAGATATTGATTCTCTTATATTACTTCATCAATGGTCCTATATAGTGTCTGAGCCTTGAATGATAGATTGATTTAACCATAGAAACACATGAAGAACGGATGTCTTGTCACATTGTTAGGAGTATATTTCCATGACATTAAACCACTTCATGCCATTTCATTGGAAGAACAGGATGTTACAAACAATGATATATTCCTAAAGGGAAGTAGTCAAAGGGAATTTGGGAGAGAAAATTTTCAAAATGATGTTGAAAAATCAAATCTAAATCAAACCGACTAAGACAAAAATAAGACAAAGTAGAACAAAAATAAATTTAAAAAACCTAGACAACGAGAACTGAGAAACAAAACTCATTATTTATGTACAAGTCGTCTATCTCAAGACATCTAACTAGAGTATTTATTTAGGATTTGGTAATTTACCTATGTTTCTTAGAGGAATGAGGATTGATCTCCCCAATGGCATTCATCCCCAATTGTTTATATGGTTCTTCAACAGTTACGGGTTGCAAATGGATTATAGCTTTCTTTTCCCATCCACTGCATTTTTGGTACACTTTGCGGGTCCTAGAATACGCGTGTGAGTCTTTGAAAACTATGGGCTAATAGTATCCTTTTGATGGAGTAGGACATTTTGGGTAAGGTTTTGGAATCACACAGGAGAAAATTGTGTGACAAGTCAACAAAGGAGTAGCATGTGTGGAATATAGTTAGTTCATTTTCAAGAGCCAACGCTTGCGGAAGGTAGAAGTTAGTTAGTAGTAGTTATACGTTTTGGTCCATTTTGTAATGAGATAATCCCTAATACCATTGTATAAATATGTATTGGTTTTCGGTAGAAAGGAGAGCATTATAAGTGAGTGAAATCATAGAGTGAGAGTATGAGAAAAGGATATGAGTAGAGTTCAGGAGTATGATTAGAGAATGAGCTAAGTGTGCACTGTATGCATGAACGACTAGGAAATTTTGGAGCAGAAGTGGTGTTTCTTATTTGAGTGTAGTGCATGTTGGATCATGTTGTCATTGATTCCAATGGTTTGATTACTTGGGAGATTGTTGGATCATATGTCATTGATGTAAATGGTTTGGTTTGATTGATGTCATTGGTTGATGTCAAGTAATTGATTGATATGATTCCCTTGATGAG
>ML792239.1:267112-287090 GCA_009831015.1 Picea engelmannii | reverse complement strand
TAACTGGTTATAAATGACAACAATGGGTAATGAATAAATTTTGAATGCTAATTGATGAGTTTTTGTGCAAGAGGGAAGTTTTGGGAAAAAGAGCCCCACACTCATTCACCCCCCCCTCTAAGTGTGGTAGGTGTGTCCAACAGTGCACACCTATTGTAAGGATTGAATGAATAATATAAGAAGCCATCTATGGTGTATGTAGCCCAATTTTGGGTGAACCGTGTTAAATTTGTGTGTCCTGATGTGTTTGTTGTTATGATGTGTTTGTTGGGTTGTTATATTCTTTGTAGTGAAATTCAAGGTGGATCGACTAACAGTCGAAGTTGAGGTGGATTGAAAGCAAGTCGAAGGTCAAGGTGAGTCGACCGGGTAAAGTTGAATTCGAAGGTAAAGGTGGTTCAATATGTTAAATACATCGACAGCAAGTCGGTAACACACCCAACCCCTAAATACCCTTTTCTAGGGATGGGGCATCAAATTTTCACGTTCCCTTGGTTCATTTTCGGTCCCTTACTAAGTAGAACCATCTTGTTATTCTCCTCCAAAGTTTACATATCCCATTACGTGCTTAAGCCAGCTAGCGAGGTCCTCCTCGTGACCTCAGGCTGAAAACCATGAGCTAAGATTCTACTTAGCAAAGGTTTCATTCCTTTGGAACTCCTGGGCTTCAGGAGTTCCAACTATGTTGTTGAATTTCCTAGATCGTCAAACAGTGGAGGAAATCAACGGTCCAGATCCTCCTCTGAGATCTTGTGGTTAAAAAGTGGCTTGGCATTCAGCGTAGAACTCTCCTTTTTCCTAATCCTCAAAGTCCTGAAATATTGCCACGTGGCCATATCCCTTCGGTGATCGGTGTTCAGCATTTGGCGTTAAATGTTTTATGTTTCGGCATTTCAGCAATCAACGGTCGTCATTGGTCCATCAGTGATCGATGACCAACGATCATCATTGGACCTTCCTATATCAACCTACACTCAAACCTTTCAAATTCTCACCACATGGATTTGGACCTTTAGCGATCGGAGATTTACGTCGAACACTCCTATATGGTACCACACCCTGAATCTCCTAAACTCCAAAGTTATCCAACCTCCCGAGGTCCGAATTACGTCACTAGCCACGTTGTCCAAACAGTCACGAACCAGTAGTTGACACATGGTGAGGGTCAAGGGGTGACACGTGTCCTCGATACGGGGTGACATATGTCATGATCTAACATGCACGATGGGTCTGTGAATCGTCCAAAATTGTGTGACATGTGGCACACATAATGCGGGTCCACACCACATCGAATGACATCATCAAGCCATGTCATCATAGACTGATAACTAATCAGTCCTTCAATCTAACGGTCCATAATATTCCACCTAGATCCATAGATCTACGGTTTTCATTACTTTGTGGCTTCGGGCTTTGGGGCTTACTGAATCCTCTTGATGCAAATCCCCTGAAGAGCTAAGTCTCTAGACTCTTGGATCTGGCACCACGCGTCCTCTTTCTATCAATGAATGAGATTTATTTCGGTGGTTTTCACACCTAGAAAACCCTTGGCCAAATTCCTCCAGAGTACAAAGTCTCTGGACCACGGGATCACTTGCCACGTACCCATTCATCCAACAGTCCTTGTCACTTTGGTAGTTCAGCAATCGAGAGTTCGATGTGTATCTCACATCTTTCCTTCTGGACCACGTCGAATCTATCGCCATGCGTACCTAGCATCTACGGCCATGATTTACTCTGGATTGCAGATCTCTGGGGAAACTCGCATGTCTCTCTATCGCCAAATACCTGGACTCTCAGATGATCATTGATTTGTGGACACGTGTCCCTCCCTTTTCAACTATCCAGATTTACTCTATGACTCTAGCATTCGGGAGATTTGGTGCTAGACCACTCCTAATCTCCCGAAGTAATACTTCATCGAAGAGCTTAACACCTACCTTCCTACGTCTAATCTAACGGTTGAGAGAGATCCACACTGGATCCACAAATCGACGAACTTCGTCTAATTTCGAGCATTGTGAAGTCATAAGTCCTGAAGTCGAAAGAGCTATCTCCTTTCAGACTAGCGCAAGGTTCCTAGGCCCTGGTCACATGGGTCTCCTGGAAAATATTATGGGCTAAGCGCAAATCCTTTTTGCAGCAAAGGGTTTAAGGGCATGGGCACGATCCCTAGGTCATATGGGTGAATACTATAAAGTAAAAACACCCTTCTCCCACAGAATTGAACTTGGCATTCTCATTAAGGTTATATTCAAAGGGATAGCAAAACTTAGACGTTTTCAGTCAATCCTACCCCATATCTCCTGCAAATTCACATCTCATAACTATCTAGCAACAAAACTAAGATAAATTGAAATCCATGAAGTATAGAAGTTTACAGAAGCAAAAGAGCCTATCTAATAATTTTTCAAATATTGCAAGATTGAATCATAAACACAGAAATTTCATCATCACATCCAATATAATACACAAAGTATGAAAATACTTATCAGAACTGGAAAATGTGAACCAACTGCTGAAAGGGGTGCCTGTTTCCTCCCAACCATGGGCATAGTCACTCCTAACGGTTTTACCACTAGCCATCCCCGAGCTAGACCATGATTCTCTGAGAGAGATTCGTTCTCTTTGCTCCACAACAGTCACGTATGAAGGTTACTCTCCTCCTCCCACGGGAATTTGGGGTCTGGTTTTCTCTACTCCAAGTAAGGAGGCTTGCACGAGTACTTCCTTAGTCACTCATGAGCCCTATTTATCATCTTGTAGCCAAACCCTTTCCATGGCTTCTTTTATCCAAAATGAGCTTACTTCTTAGAATTGTTTTCCTCTCAACTCCAGAGTCAAAGTATCTTCTCCTTCGCTTCTCGGGAAAGTTTTTTCTCTACTCTGATATCTCATAGATCTATCTCTATCCCTAAATTACCTCCTTTATTTCCTTCCTCAACAAGGTTTCATGGGTATGAATCACAATTCGTGGTCATGCCTAGAAGCCTTACAGATGGGTACCTTGCCCCATCTCCTCATTAACTCTTGAGGATGGCCTTCCAACTACCATCTTGACTGGTAATTCAATTTTGGCTCAGAGGATTGTTGAGAAATTACACCCAGTAGGTACTGGTCTCATGAGGGTCATCTTAACCATACCTAGTTTCCCTTCACCATCTCTCTCTCAAAGCATCCATGGCCTATCTTGGCAATCTGTCCCCCTTTTAGCATTTGTTCAATACATATTCAAATTCTATTAATAACAGAAATTCATACATTGACCCTTTTATACAAGGGTTCATCAAATCAAACATTCACACATATTTAGTCCACCATAGTCTCTTGGCTAGTTATAGTTATATTTAAAAACTGGGGGAAACAAGGGTATTGCAATCCCCTCCCCCTTAAAGGAACGTTGTCCTCAATGTTCTATCTACCAATGTGCTCTGTATGTACAGAAGTAAATGAAAATGGATATGTGTGTCTCATGGCATCCTCCATTTCCTATGTAGGCTCATTTGGGCCAAAGTGTTTCCAATGCACCTTGACCTGTGCAATGGTTATGTTCATGATTGGGGTTTCCTTCCTGTCTATTATGCATTGAGGTTCTGGAAAGAATTCTCCCTTGGGTTCCACCTTAATCACAGACCAGTCAATAATATTATTAGAATCATGTACATACTTCTTTAATAAAGAAACATGGAAAACATTATGTGCTTTCACTGTGGGAGGAAGTGCTAATCGATAGGCAACTGGTCCCACCCTATCAAAAACTTCAAAGGGTCCACAATACTGAGGTGCCAACTTGGCACAAGCTCACATCCTCAAAGAGATTCTCCTAGTTCTAACTCAGAGATACACATGATCCCCCTCTTTGAAATCTCTAGGAGTCATTTTCATGTATGCATATCTCTTTTGTCTATCCTGGTCTATCTTCATATTTTTCCTAATCTGAATCACTTGTTGTTCCATTTCCTTTAGCATATATGAATTGATTGTAAATTTGTCTACTAGGTTGTTCCATTTGATTGGAATGTTGCAGTGTCTTCCATAGAATGCTTCAAAAGGGCTATTTTTTATTGGCTCTTGATAGCCATTGTTGTAAGAAAATTCTACCAGTGGTAGGTAGTCCTCCCACTTATTGGGTTGATAAATCACATGCATCATCAACATCTCTTCTAATACTTGGTTTACCCTCTCTATCTTCCCATCAGTATGAGGATGATAGGTTGTACTAAAGAGCAATTTCATTTCAAATCCAGCAAACAGAGATTTCCACAAGTTTGAAGTAAACTTTGTATCTCTGTCGGATATAATTTCCTTAGGCATGCCATGCAGTCTGAATATCTCTTTCATGAAGATGTTGGAAATATCTATTTCCTTGCACGTTGACTTGACAGGCATGAAGTGAGTAGCGTTGCTTAGTTTTTCCACAACTACTATGATGCCATCGTTCTGTTTGGTTGATCCTGGTAATCCTGTGATGAAATCCATGGAGATGGTTTCTCCTTTTCATTCAAGAATCGGTAGGGTTTGCAATAGCCCTATTGGGTGTCGATGCTCTGCCTTGACTTGATGACATTCTAAACACTTAGCTAAGTAATCAACTATGTCATTTTTCAATCCAGGACAATAGAATAGTTTCCTAGTGGTCGTGATCATTTTTTGATAACTAGGATGACCAGTATATGGTCTTTTGTGTAGTTCATCCATTATGAACTTCTTCAAGTCATCACAATTCAGAATGTATAATCTACCCTTGTAAGTCAACAGGTCATCATTAAGCATCTGATAACCTTCATACTTCAGCCATGTGGGCTCTTTCTTTAGGTATGATGTCATGCTCTTGAAAAATGCATTTGTTTCTTGTGTCATTTTGACCATCTCTTTGATGTCTGATTCACTGGTGCTTACAGCTACCAAGTGAACTACTTTCATACTTCTACTAAGGGCATCAACCACCCTATTCTCCTTCGCTTTGATATGTTTGATTTCAAAATCAAACTCACTAAGGAGAGCCATCCACCTATCTTGTCTTACATTGAGTTTTGGTTGGTCAAACAAATACCCCAATCCACTATGGTCTGTCATAAGTACAAATATCCTACCTAAGAGGTAATGCCTCCACATCTTTAAATCATGCACTATGGCAGCGAATTCCATATCATGGGTTACATAATTTACTTCATGCTCATTCAACTTTCTCGATTCGTAGAAAATGACATGTCCTTCTTGCATAAGGACTCCTCTGAGCCCTTCCTTGCAGGCATATATACACACAAGTCCTTGTTTGGGCCTGAATTATTCATCAAAGGCGCATTGGTTAGAAGGTATTTCATCTCTTGAAATATTTATTCACATTCTGATGTCCAAATGAATATATCCCCATTTTTCTAAAGGGAGGTTATTGGGAAACCAATATTGGAGAATCATTTTATGAATCTCCTATAGTATCCTACCAGACCCATAAAGGATCTGATATCAGATACATCCTTTGGGGTAGTCCAATCCATGATGAATTTAACCTTTTCGGGGTCAAATGCCACTCCTTCCTCGGAAATAACATGGCCTAGGTAGTGGACTTGTTTTAGGAAAAAGTCACACTTACTAAGCTTAGCATAGAGTTGATGTTCTCTTAGTACTTAGAGTACTATATTGAGATATTCTTCATGTTATTCCCTATTATTGGAATATATTAGGATATCATCAATGAAAACCAACACAAACCTATCCAAGAACTTTCTAAATATGGTATTCATTAAGCACATAAAAGTGGTTGGTG
Organism: Picea engelmannii; assembly: GCA_009831015.1. Classification (NCBI taxonomy): domain Eukaryota; kingdom Viridiplantae; phylum Streptophyta; class Pinopsida; order Pinales; family Pinaceae; genus Picea; species Picea engelmannii. The sequence goes on along the minus strand of ML792239.1, from coordinate 281,323 downwards.
CATTGGTAAGCCCAAATGGCACCACCAAAAATTCATAATGACCATATCTTGTCCTAAATGTTTTCTTGTGGATATCTTCATCTTTAATTTGGACCTGATGGTATCCAAACCTCAAGTCAATCTTGGAGAAGATGGTATCACCCCTTAATTGGTCAATCAATTTATCAATCCTTGGCAAGGGATACTTATTCTTGATGGTCATATTATTGAGTTGCCTATAATCTATGCAAAGTCTGAGTGTTCCATCTTTCTTTCAAACAAGGATGGTTCTCCCCATGGAGACACACTAGGTCATATGTAGCCTTTGTCCTACATCTCCTTCATCTGGACTTTGAGCTCAACTAGCTTTGGTGTACTCATTCTATAGGGCCTTCTATACATTGGCATTGCTCCTGGTACAAGTTCTATTGAAAAGTAAATATCCCTTCTTGGAGGTAGACCTGGTACCTCTTCTGGGAATACATATTTATATTATCTTAATATGGGATGGTTCTCTAGGTTGGGTTTGTCATTCTCAACAGATTTTAGTACTTGTATTTCATACAAGGGACATCCCTTTCTACAATAATTCTTCACTTGGAGGGTTGATATTTGTCTCACTGAGACAATATTTTGAATCCCTTGTAGGGTTACCCTTCTTCCTTCTTCTTTTTCACACTCCAAAGTTTTACTGTAAAAATCCAACTTGGTTTTGTGGGAAGCCAACTAGTCCATGCCAATCAGCAGGTCATAAGATCCTAGAGGAAGTATCTTTAGGTTTTCTTGGGTGGGCAACCCACTCATGACAAATTGGCATGCTGGTATGACCTCTGTTACATTTCTTTTGGTTCTAGTGGATAGTTGTACCATCCATGATTTAAAATGTTTAACTTGTTGCAATTTACATTTCTCAATCGTTTGAGGGGCAGCATAACTCAAATTAGAACCAGGGTCAATTAAAATGGAAACAGGATGGTTGGAAATCGTACCTTCCATCTCCACCACTAAAGCTTGGTGGTCATCTTTTCAATTATCCAAGGTTGCATAAATTTGTGGCAGACTCCTAACCATATCATTGATTGTGGTATACTCTTGGATGTTTTACACCCTCCTAGTGTTCTGTTTCCTATGAAGACATTCCCTCAGCAGATGTTCATCTCCACAACCCCAGCATTTCAATGGTTCTCTCTTCATTTTATTAGTCTTACTTGGAGCTGCTTTGAATGGTTTATTTCCACTCTGGAATGGAAATTTTTTTTGATATGCACTTCTGGAAGGAAGGCTCATCCTACAGCTCTTACCATGGTTCTTAAATTTTGAGGGTTTAAACCCCTTCTTCTTGAACCCTGAATTATTTTTCTTCTTCCAGTCTTCATGGGGCTCTGTCTTACTCTTGAATTGCTCATAGAAATACCTTGCTTTTAGAATAGTATCTTCTAAGGTCTTTGGCTCATCAAACTCAATTATGTATCGATAGGACTGAGGTAAGCCACTAATAAATAGTTTCATCTTTACCTTTTGATCCTTTATGTAGGGAACATACCTCATCAGCTTAAGAAATTTGTTGATATACTCATCTATGGTGAGTTGTCCCAGCTTGAGTTCATAGAACTCCTTGGTCTTCCCATAAAAGTACGTTTCTGATAGGTACTTATTCTTGAAGTATTTCTCAAATTGTTTCCATGACAAGTCCTTCTCATGGACTCCTTTGACATTCCTAAGGTCTTCCCACCAAATAGAATCTTTCCCATTCAGGTTGAAAATGGTTATCTGAACCTTTAAGTTTTCAGAGTAGTCATGGTCTCTAAAGTACTTCTTCAAGCTGAGTAGCCAAACTTTTGCTTCTTCCCCCTTCTTAATTTCTCCATCGAAGTTGGGTGGTTTGGATTTCTTGAATTCTTCAGGGTCACAACTCTTGGAATGTTTCCTCTTCTTTCTTATTGTCTGAGAATGGGAACTAGTTTTTCCACTAGAATATTCCTTGGAGTTGTCAGTGTCCTCACCAAAGGAATATTCCATTGAATGTATCTTGGCTCCATTTTGGGCCTTCTCTGAGGTGATCCTCCTGGTGTGGCCACTTTCAGGACCATTCTTTTGTATCTCAGGTGAAATTGGAGTTTTCTTAGTATGATTCATGTCCACATGACTGGAAACTACACCATGTTGCAGAATCTATGTAAATTGGCTTTCGAACTGCCTTTGTTCCCCTCACTACGGGGTCTAGATCTCATCTTGTTGCCTCGCAGTCTTGAAAGATTCTAAATTAATTTAGGTTAAACTAGATGCAACCTTTGGTGGTGTTATACAATTAATTAATAATTGTGTCAAGTTCAAGAATTAATTCATTCTGCTAGCGCTATGCTCCTTGATCAGCCTTTCATTGTCATCCTTATAACTCTGTAATTCTGCCATGAGGCTTCTTACAGTTTCGGCCAAATTTGGAGGGGTTTCCACCACCCTCCTTTCATCAGATTATTCCTCTCTATTGTGGGAGCTCTCCCCCAACTCTTGATGTATCACCATCCTTTACATTGTAGTTATCTTGTTGTTCACTGACTGCTTGAGTGTTGATAAAACATTTTTTGTTAGTTACTAATCTACCGGTTCATGAACAACACATATCATTGCAAGGTGAAGTCAATTCTTTATTTGGAAACATTAGCAACCTATAGTCCAGACTTCCAAAACATCTATCAATAGTAGAAGGGGTAAGGTAGGGTGTTACCCCATAAGTTCTCTAATAAAAAAAAATTATGTGACTCATGCATGAGCCCAAGCAGACTAGGTGTTTTTTTCATGCTCTGATAACAATTTGTAACACACCCAACCCCTAAATACCCTTTTCTATGGATGGGGCATCAAATTTTTGTGTTCCCTTGGTTCATTTTTAGTCCCTTACTAAGCAAAAACATCTTATTTTTCTCCTCCAAAGTTTACATCTCCCATTACGCGCTTAATCCAGCTAGCGAGGTCCTCCTTGCAACCTCAGGCTAAAAACCAGGAGCTAAGAGTCTACTTAGAAAAGGTTTTGGTGCTTCAGAACTATCGGGCTTCAGGAGTTCCAAAGATGTTGTAAAATTTCCCAGATCATTGAACAACGAAGGAAATCAATGTTCCACATCCTCCATCGAGATCCTATGGTTAAAAAGGGGCTCAACATTTGGTGTGTAACTCTCCTTTTTCCTCATCCCCAAAGTCCTTGAATATCGCCACATGGCCATATCCCTTTGCCAATTGGAATTCGATGTTTGGCGTTGAACGTCCTATGTTTCGGCGTTTCAGAAATCAGTGATCGTCATTGGTCCATCAGCGATCGGTGACTAGAGATTATCGTTGGACCTTCCTGTATCAACCTACACTCAAAATTTCTGAATTATTTCCATGTGGCTTTGGCCCTTTGGTGATCGGCGATTTATGTTGAACACTCCTATATGGTACCACAGCTTAAATCTTCCGAACTCCAAAGTTATCCAACCTCTCGGGGTCTCAATTGTGTCACCATCCACGTTGGCCAGGTGAGCATGAACTCATAGTTGACACACGGAGAGGGTCAAGGGGTGACACGTGTCATGCTCTAATAGGCATCATGGGTATGTGAATCGTCTAAAACTAGGTGACACGTGGCACGTGTAATGCGCGTCCACATCACATCAAATGACATCATCAAACCACATCATCATAGACTTATAACTGCTCAATCCTTCAATCTAACAATCCATAAGATTCAACGTAGATCCATAGATCTATTGTTCTCATTACTTCGTGGCTCCGTGCTTCGGGGCTTACCGAATCCTCTCGACGCAAATCCCCTGAAGAGCTAAGTCTTCGAACTCTCAGATCTGGCACCACGTGTCCTCTTCCTATCAACGGTCGATATTTGTTTCGGCGTTCATGACTTTGGTGGTTTTCACACCTAGAAAACCCTTGCCCAAATTCCTTTGGAGTACGAGGTCTTCAAACCACAGGATCTCTTTCCATGTACCTATTCATCCAATGCTCCTCGTCACTTCGGAAGTTTGGCAATCAGGAATTCGACATGTATCTCCTGGCTTTCCTTTCGGACCATGCCAGATCTATCACCACGCATACCTAGAATCTACGACCATGATTTAATCTAGCTTGCAGAGCTCCGAGGAAACTCGCATGTCCCTATATTATTGAATATCCAAAATACCGGATGATTGTTGATCTGTGGACACATGTCCCTCCCTTTTCAATGGTCCATATTTACTCCACAACTCTAGAATTCGGGAGTTTTGGTGCTAGACCACTCCTAATCTCCCGAAGTAGCACTTCACTGAAGTGCTTAACTCCTCCCTTCCTACATCAGATCTAATGACTAAGAGATATCCATACTGGATACCCAGATCAATGGCCCTCGTCGATTCACGACTCTGGCCTTCAACTACTTTCAAGGGTTGTACAAACACAAGTATCGAAGTCGAAAGAGCTAGCTCCTTTCGAACTAGCACAGGATTCCTAGGCCATGGTCACATGGGTCTCTTGGAAAATATTATGGGATAATCACAAATCCTTTTTGCAGTAAAGGGTTTAAGGGCATGGGCATGATCCCTCAGTCAAATGGGTGAATAGTCTAAAGGAAAAATGTCCTTCTCCCACATAATTGAACCTTACATTCCCACTAAGGTAATCTTCAAAGGGTTGGCAGGAATTAGATGTTTTCAATCAATCCTACCCCATCTCTCCTGCGGATGCACATCTCATAAATATCTAGCAGCAAAACTAAGATAAATTGAAATCCATGAAGTATAGAAGTTTACAAAAGAAAAAGAGCCTATCTAATAATTGTTCAAATACTACAAGATTGAATCATAAACACATACATTTCATCATCACATCCAATATAATACACAGAGTATGAAAATACTTATCAGAACTGGAAAATGTGAGGCAATTGTTGAAAGGGGTTCCCATTTCCTCCCAACCATAGCCATAGTCACTCCTATAGGATTTACCACTCACCACCCTCGAGCTAGACCATGATGCTTTGAGAGAGATTATTTCTCTTTTCTACACAACAGTCAGGGATGAAGGTTACTCTCCTCCTCCCACGGGAACTGGGGGTCTGGTTTTCTCTACTCCAAGCAAGGAGGTATGCATGAGTACTTCCTTAGTCACTTGTTGGCCTCGTTTATTATCTTGTAGCCAAACCCTATCCATGGATTCTTATATACAAAAAAAGCTTACATCTCAGCATTTTTTACCTCTCAACTCCTGAGTCGAAGTATCTTCTCCTTCTTTTCTTAGGAGAGTATTGTCTCTACTTTGTTATCTTGCAGATATGTCTCTATCCTCAAATTACCTCCTTTCTTTCCTTCCTCAGCAAGGTTGTGTGGGTCTGAATCCCAATTTGTGGTCATGCATGGAAGCCTTACATATGGGTACCCTTCCCCATCTCCTCATTAACTCTTGAGGATGGCCTTCCAACTACCTGCCTGACTCGTAAGTCATTTTTGGGTTAGAGGATTGTTGAGCAATTACACCCAGTATGTACTAGTCTAGTGAGGGTCATCTTAACCATACTTGGTTTCCCTTCACTATCCTTCTCTCATACCATCCATGGTTTATCTTGGAAAACTTTCCCCCTTTCAACAGTTGTGCAACACATATTCAAATTATATTAATAACAAAAATTCATACATTGACCCTTTTATACAAGGGTTCATCAAATCAAACATTCACACATATTTCGTCCACCATAGTCTATTGGCCAGTTATAGTTATATTTGCAAACTGGGGGAAATAGGGGTATTACAAATTTGAAGAGGTCAACTGAAAAGAGGTCAACAATGGGCGTGTGGAAACCGACTGAAGACGGAATGAAGGTCGATGGGTAATCCAACTTGGTAGTAAAACTTTAACAGAATAACAATATTAAGGGGATTTGTATCCAATGATCTGCATGGATCTGTAACCATTTTTGGGCACCTTTTATTTAGTGTTTTTCCTACTGTAAATCCTATAAAGAAGGCATTTTGTAAGGCTTTAAAAGCTAATCTTTAATCTTTAGATGATGAATGGAAAATTTCCAAGATTTTGTAATCGTAGAGGTTGTTGGTCATGTAGATGAACGACAAATTGGCTATGGTGTTTTTCTTGTGTAATAAAGAGAGTATGATGTCGATTGTGTCTTAGGTGTGGACCAAGGTTAGACATTTAAACTTTTATTCTAAATGCATAATACAACAAGAGAGCAGAACGCTCAAGGAATGTTGGTTTTCCCAGTTTGGGTTTCTAGGGTAAAATCTTTGTGTACTATGTGTTTGCTTTGTCATCTTCTTTCTTGATTATATCTTTCTTCTTCTCTTCTTCTAGGTTTAGCGTGGAAGTGTGTCTCATTTCCTAACATGTGGTATCAGATATTGGCTTAACAACATTGGATATGAGTTAAACTCTAGGTTTAGTAACAGTCGTAAGTGTGAAATCTTTAAATATTGTGCTAAAGATTGTGTTAAAGAATGGCGAGAATCTCGAGAATAGAGATCGAAAAATTTAATGGCCAAAATTTTGAGCTTTGGAAGCTTAAAATTGAAGATCTCCTTGTATATCGAGAACAATGGATAGCGTTTTGTCTAGGTACCATGTCGATGGAAGGATGGGAGAAACTCGAGAGAAGAGTAAGGAGTACGACTCAACTTTGTCTTACAGATTTGGTATTTTTGAATGTCTCAGGTGAAGATTCGGCCAAGAAACTTTGGGAAAAGTTGGGGAGCTTGTACTAGTCAAAATATCTAGTAAATAAGTTGTTTATTAGAAAAACAATGTATCTTATGAGGATGAGTGATGGCATTTCAGTGGTTGAGCATGTAAATGCATTTAATACCATTATATGCCATTTATCTTCTTTGGATATTAAAATCACTAAGGAGGAGAAGCATATCAGCCTATTATGTTATTTTCCAGACTCCTGGGATAGATTAGTCATCGCTATAGGGAGTAATACAACCAAATTAGTGCTAGAGGATGTGGTTGCATCTCTAATGTCAGAAGAAATTAGAAGAAAGAACATGGAAGGATCAACCAAAGATGCTTTAGTGATGAGAGGTTGATCAGTTGAAAGAGATTAAGGAAAATTCTCTGGTAGAAAGTCTAATTCAAAGGGTTCATATAAATCCCCAGTTTAGTCGATGAGAAGATGAAAGAAATGTGGTAAAGTAGGCATTACAAAAGGTAATGGAAGTCAGTACAGGATCCAACGAGAAGCACTCGATTGAGAGAAATATGACTCTGGATAAGGGAGGCGATGTGTACCCAGTGTCGACCAATACACATTCGGATCAATATGTTTAGTTGATCGACTCAGGAGCATCCTATCATATGACACCACATAGAGAATGTTTATGTGAATATGAACAATGTGAAGGAGGAAACGTGTTCTTGGGGGACGACTTGACAACCAAATTGTCGGACTAGGAAGAGTTCGACTGATACTGCAGGATGGGAGGAGTAGAACTCTTCCAGGTGTGCTACACATTCTAGGTTTGGTAAGAAACTTGATATATGTCAGCAAGATGAGTGATGCAGGGGTGCACACTTTATTTCAAAAGGATTTTTGTAAGATGGGTAGAGGTGTGATGGTGTTAATGAAAGGAGTTCGAATTGGAACCATATACAAGTTGCTAGGGAGTGTCAACACGATTGGAAGCAACAACAGCATTGTTCCTAAAGTCAAATTGACTTCCACTCGACTCGACTTGAATCAGGTTGAGTTGATTTAAACTGACTCGAAAATTCATCTTAAAGTCGACCCGACCATGTTATGGAACGAGAGGATGGGACACATTAGAGAAAAAGGACTTCGAGCTATGCACAAAAAAGGTATGGTCGAAGACTTTTCTGAATGTAATTTAAAATCCGACTTTTGTGAACATTGTGTATATGGAAAACAAAGTTGGGTGAGGCTCCTGTCTAGTTCGACAAGGGAAAATGGGATTCTAGAATTGGTTCATAGTGATATGTTTGGCCCTGTTTCAGTGTCTTCACTTGGTAGATACTTGTATTATGTCTCCTTCATAGATGATTTTTCCAAGAAGACATGGATATATTTCCTGAGGAAGAAATCATAGGTTTTCAAGAAATTTAAACAGTTTAAATCTCTTGTAGAAAACCAGATAGATAACAAGATTAAGGTGTTGAGAACTGACAACAGTGGTGAATTTTGTGGAAAATAATTTGATCAATTCTGCAAGCAGTGTGGCATAGCATGCAAAACTACCACACCATATACCACACAAAAAAATGGATTTGTTGAGAGAATCAACAGAACATTGATGGATAAGGCAAGGAGCATGATCATTCATGTTGGGCTTGCAAAAGAATTTTGGGCGAAGGCAATAGATATTGAAAAATCTCTATTGAATATGTCTCCTTCATCGGCGCTAGTCAACATGACTCCACATGAGGTATGGTCAAGTAATAAGCCTTCGGTTTCACATCTCAAAGTATTTGTTTGTGATGCATTTGTGCATATTCCCAAGGAAAAGAGGAGAAACATGGACAAGAAGGAAGTCAAATTTATTTTCATTGGATACAAATAAAGAATGAAAGGATATAAGCTATGAGATATTGCATCAAGGAAAACAATGTACAGTCGAGATGTGGTATTTAGAGAAGTCGGAAGTAAGTCTGAGCCTGAAGAAATTGTTCAGACCAAGAATAATCCTGAGACTGTGTGGTTTGAACTTATAGCGCCCCTTTTTTTGGCTACCAAGGTTTAATCGCTATTAAGAGAAGGTTATAACACCACTCTATACATAACTCATACAGGTATTATAGAATGCACACGCATTTAAACAATTAAACTCATTTAAGCACAGAGTAAAACATATTATTTAATGCTATAATTAACAATCCATAGCATTCCATCTTAATTCATATACACAGCGGAAATCATGATAACATAAGCAGTAGAGTCATGCAAAACATGATGAAAACATAATCAAATACTTATCTTTTTAACAGTGGTAGAATCCACCAACCAAGTGCAAGCCTTCCATGAACCTCCTAGCCTTAGACCACACTTCTCATCAGCTCAACAGTGGGTCACCCCCGAGATGGGACTAAGCTCCACCCCAAGACAAGGAATCCTAGGCTAGACTGAGGTTACAGGAAAAACAAAACACAACCACAAGGAAGGGATTCTCTCCAAGGAACCTCCCACGCTCACTGCCCACATACCCTAATTCCCCACATGCTTGTTCCACCCCAGGAGTATACACCTTCTTTGTCACCTTGACAGTCCTTCGGCTGCTAATCTCCCTTGCCTTGGGTTACAGGAACAGGCCGGACCGAAAGTCTCCGGGCTCTATGCCAACTACAAGGTTCCTTCCAGGAGTGCTCTCCTTCCTATGTACACTCTCTCACCTGGAGGGAGTCGCTCAGAGGTCCAACAACCTATTCTTCCAACTTCAACGACCTCTCTCACCTGGAGAGAGTGTTGTACAAACTGGCCAACAAGACACACAGGGTCAAACACTACACATCCACCAAAATCCATGGGAATCCAGACACGAACACCCCAGGGCAGCTCCAGACAAGTGCAACAGTATAACCAGGCTTAGCAGGGACGAGACACTTCTGTTTTCTCAATTTGGCAACATGGAATAGACTCACATTCTAGATTCTCAAGGATGTGTGACGATTCATCCACGTAGGGGTCGATTCAGACTTTCCGGTTTAGAACAGAGAAGGGAGTATCAGCTTTTTTGAACAAACACAGACTCTTTCCCAAAATCAACACAGGTTTCTCGTTCTGGGAATGCACACACTGGTTTTCTCAGAGCCAGACACAGACTTTTTGAATCACAGGGACGCACAAAGGTTCTCTACAGGAGTCGGGTTGGTAGTACTATCCCCGGGCTTCGTACGTGTTCAGACGATCGGGTAGAATGGGGGAGGAACCCTTCTCACGGCTCACCCTGGCCATTTTATTCGCATGCGTCAGGGTTGACACTTGTCACCCATGAAATTGCATGCATTCCACCAGTACGCATCTCCCTTGCATGTTCTCCCCTTGCCAGAAACTTAGAATAAAACATAGAATGCACATGTCTTTTGGGATAATATTAAAATATTATTCCCAGGCTTAAGCCCCCTAGGCTTAGTCCCTAGGCTCAACACTTAGACCCTTTTCCACCTTCCAGCCCCTAATTCCTTTCCCACCTTATGGATTCTTAGTCCCCCTTCACTCATTCATCATGGTCGGTCTGCACATGGAGGTGTTTATATTTTATTAATTATTCTGCGTGATTACATATACAACAGCAGGCTCCTGGCCTTCAACACTCAGGGTCCCTGGCCTAACAAACACATAAGCCTCCAGCTTATAAAAAACTTGGCTCACCAGCCTATAACACATAGTTACAATTCATTTCAAAACATGGTTTACAATCGGGCTCGGCCTTGGGGACACTACAATCCCCCTCCCCTTATTTTTTCACTGTCCTCGGTGCAAATTTACACAGCATCTGCAAGATTTTCAAAATCTTCAAAAAGATGTGGGTACTATGCCCGCATAATATCTACATGCTCCCATGTCACGTCCTCGGGGCCGTACCAGGTCCACTGGACCTTTATAAGCTCTATGACTCAATTCCGGAGCTGCTTTCTTTTCATGTCCAATATGCGTACAGGATGCACTTGCAGGACACCTTCTGGTTCCACCTGAATCACATTCCAATCGATAACATGATTAGCATCAGGTACATATTTCTTAAGCAGTGAAATATGAAACACATTATGTACAGTCATATATGCAGGTAATGCAAGCATGTATGCAACCGGCCCAATCCTTTCCAGGATCTCAAATGGCCCAAAAATATTGCTACCAACTAGGCGCAACTTCCCAGCCTCAGGGAACTCTTGTTAGTTTTCACTTTCAGGAAAACATGGTCACCCACTTTGAACTCTCTATGGGTTTTGTTACTATCCGCGTAACTTTTCTGCCTGTCTTGGGCAGCTTTTAGATTATGTTTAATTCTTATCATTTGATCTTCCATCTCTTTGAGCAGCTCAGGCCCAACTACTGCTCTATCAGCTGGATTATCCCAGCTCACTGGAGTGTTGCATTTTCTTCCATAAAGCACTTCAAATGGGCTCATCTTCAATGATGCATGATACCCATTATTGTAGGCGAATTCTACCAAATGCACGTAGTCTTCCCACCTTGATGGTTTATCCATCACATACATTCTCAGCATGTCTTCTATTACTCTGTTCACTCTCTCTTTCTGTCCATCAGACTCGGGATGATATGTTGTGCTAAAGTTCAGATTCGTTCTGAATCCCTTAAACAGTCCTTTCCAGAAATTCGAGGTGAATTTCGGGTCCCTATCAGACACAATTGTCTTAGGTATTCTATGCAAGCATGCGACTTCTTTTAAAAAGATATCAGCAACATCAGCGGCTCTGTGGGTGGTTTTCAGTGGAATAAAATGGGTAGCTTTAGTAAGCTTGTCCACCACCACCATGATTGAATCATGCTACTTGCTTGTTCTAGGTAGTCCGGTGATGAAATCCATTGTTACCACGTCCCATTTCCACTCAGGGATGGGTAAAGGCTGTAGCAACCCTGCTGGGTGCCTGTGCTCCGCCTTAACCTTTATGCACTCCATACATCTGGCGATGTATTCCGCGATTTCTTTCTTCAAACCCAGCCAAAAATAATGGCTTTTGACTGCTGCCACTGTCTTCTGATATCCAGGATGTCCAGAATAAGCCACATTATGCATCTCCTTTAGAATTGCCAGCTTCAATTCTCGAACATTGGGTAAATACACTCTATTTTTATACAAAAGTAAGCCATCAGTTCCCAAGGTGTAACTTTCCTTGGTTTGTGGTCTCTCATGCTGCTGTAGCTTTTCTACTAGACCTCTGTACTGCAAATCAGCATTGACAGCTTCCAATATTCTGTCTTTAATCTCAATTATGTACATGCTAATGGTTTTAGCATGTAATTTGTTCATTTTTATATTGAGTGCATCATCCACCTTATTTTCATTCCCTTTGATATGCTTGATATCAAAGTCATATTCGCACAGAAACTCCAGCCATCTAATTTTCCTGGCATTTAAGGTCGGCTGATCAAATAAATATTTCAGACCGTTATGGTCTGTTCTCAACTCGAATCTCTTGCCCATGAGGTAATGTCTCCATTTCCTTAGGGCGTGGACGATTGATTCCAACTCTAAATCATGAGTGGCATAATTCTTCTCATGTTCCTTCAACTTTCAGGATTCATAACAAACTACAAATCCTTCTTGGCTGAGAACTCCTCCCAGCCCCTCCTTACATGCATTTGTGCACACTATGTAATCCTTGTTTGGATCTGCAATATTCAGGATTGGAGCACTAGTTAGCAGCTACTTCAATCGCTGGAAGCTTCTCTCACATTCTTCAGTCCACTGGAACTTCTTCTCCTTCCTTTGCAAGGAAGTGATAGAATGAGCTATCCTTGAGAATCTGGCTATGAACCTCCTATAATAACCCGCCAGACCCATAAAAGATCTAACTTCTGCCACATTCCTTGGCACTGGCCATTCTCGAATGGCATGTACCTTGTCAGGATCCACAGCAATACCTTCTTCCGATATAATGTGTCCCGAGTAATGGATCTGCCTTTGATAAAAAGAGCACTTGCTTAGTTTTGCGTACAACTGGTGTTCTCTCAACACCTGCAGCACCATTCTCAGGTGTTGCTCATGTTCTTCCTCTATCTTGGAATACACCAAGATATCATCCAGAAAGACTATGACAAACTTGTCCAAATAATTTCTGAACATCCCATTCATTAAGCACATGAAAATAGCAGGCGTGTTGGACAGCCCAAATGGCACTACCGTGAACTCATAATGACCATACCTTGTTCTAAAGGTAGTCTTGTTGATGTCCTCATCCTTTATTCTCACTTGGTGATATCTTGATCAGAGATCTATTTTCGAAAATATTTTTGCATCCTTCAACTGATCAAAAAGATCATCAATCCTTGGCAGAGGATACTTGTTCTTGACAGTGACCTTATTCAACTGTCAAAAATCAATGCACAACCTCAACGTCCCATCTTTCTTCTTCACGAATAGGACTGGGGCTCCCCAAGGTGACACGCTGGGGTGAATGTATCCTTTCTTTAGTAGCTCTTCGAGCTGCAATTGAAACTCTTTCAGCTCTGGTGTACTCATTCTATAAGGAGCCTTTGAAACTGGAGTTGCTCCAGGCATCAAATTTATAGAAAAATTGATGTCCCTCTTCAGAGGTAGTCCAGGTACCTCCTGAAATATGTCCTTGAATTCTTTGAGTACTTCGTGGTCTTCCAGATTCGAGACTTCATCTCTGGATGCTTCTTCCACCCGAGCTGCATATAATTGACAGCCTTTCCGGTAACATTTCTTCAGTTCCATGGCTGAGATTTCCCTAACAGCCACAGCTCAGGGAATTCCTTGGACTGTTACCTGATTTCCCTCTTCGTTCAGGCATGTGAACCTCTTGTTACGACAATCCAAAAGGGCATGGTGCTAGTCCAACCAGTCCATCCCAATTAAGAAATCGTATGAGCCTAAACGCAGAATGTCCAATTCAGCCTTAGTGCTCATTCCTTTCATGTCCACTAAACAGGACTTAACCAATTCAATGACCTTCCTCTTGGTCCCTGTGGCCAACTGCACTAACCAAGACTTCTCATGTTTACTTCTCGTTAGATGCAAACTTTCCACCACTCTAGGATCTACATAACTATGGCTAGCCCCTAAATCAATTAAAATAACAAGTGGTCGGTTGTTGATCGTACCTTCCACTTCAATCATGTGCGGTTGAAATTCTGCTTGCTTGTTGTCCAGGACTGCGTAGATCCTCGACATTCTATTGCCCATATCCTCCACTATTTTAGCTTGCTGAACAGTATGGACAGTTCTTGCTTTGTATTTTCGGTGGCGGCAGTCTCTGTACCTATGATTCCCTTTACAGCCCCAACACTCCATAGGTGGCGATCTTGGCTACTTCAGCGGCCGACAAGGGCGTAGACATGCCCGCATGCCCTGTCGCATCCATCGTATCCAATGGGGAAGGAAGAATCCATGGATCCTGAAAGTAAGTCGTGCGGAACAACGAAACATGGAAAATCTCAGCCTTGTGGTGAGTCGATATAAACTTGACATCGCCTTGAGGAGGTGGATAGTCGAAGGTACCCATCAAAGATGGGCACAAACCAACTCCTATATT
>ML792239.1:242636-253440 GCA_009831015.1 Picea engelmannii | reverse complement strand
TGGAAGAATTGGGACTGGAGGTGACAAGAACTTATCATGATTTATATTCTTTCGATTCAAGGAGAGTGCAGTGTCTAGGAGTCATCAAAGACCTGGTGGTTTCCCTGTTTCAGCTACCCATGAAAAGTGTGGTCATGGATATTTTGGTAGCTGACGTTCCCCCCAAATTTGGTATGCTATTGTCTAGATCATGGATTAAAAAACTGGGAGGGATGCTACAGATGGATCTCACATACGCCACCATTCCGATCTTCGGAGGGGAACAAAGGAGATTATACAGAGAAGCCCAGCTAGCCTATATTGTCAGTGATGAAGTAGACCCTACCAATCACCCCATATTTGCACTTGACACGGACTTGGGGTCTAGTTTGCTGCAGCTTGTCGATGCCCCTGAAAGCTCTTTACTAATCAGAAAACATCCCAGCCCTGATCATCCGATTTCCCCTCAAAGCTCCTCTGTGTGGAAGATGTTTTTTTACGGATCTTCTTCTAGCGAAGGCGTTGGCGCTGGAGTGGTTTTCATATCACCTTGTCAAGAAGTCGTGTCCTTGTCATACAAGCTGGAATTCGAAGCCACCAACAACGTGGCAGAGTATGAATCTCTTGTTCTGGGTATGAGGGCCGCAAAGGAAATGGGAATTGAAGATATAGCAATATTCGGAGATGCTGAGTTGATTATTCAGTAGGTAAGGAATGCTTATCGTGCCAATAATCCCCGCCTTAGAAATTATCGGAATGAAGTATGGGACCTTATTGATAATTTCTTCTTGGCTTTTAACATTTCTTTCATTCCGAGGGGAGAAAATACTTTGGCCGATTCTTTAGTTGTCTCAACTAGTTTGCTCAAATTTCCTCTGCCGCCTATGGTAAAAAATGATGTTGATATAATATATAGGCCCTCGGTGTCGGACAATGTCAAACATTGGAAGGTGTTCGAGGATGATTCGGAACTCGAAAGGTTTCTCCAATCAGTTGACGAATTTTCTGCGTTGCATATTGACCAGGATCCTGACCTGGAAGGTGACCCTCGTCCTGAGGAGTTTTTAAATAAAATCGCTAATCACCAGATCATTCAGCTTTTCAGCAATCACATTCCGAGAGGACTTGTCCCTTTAGAAAGATTTTTCGATGGGAATGATGTGCTAGTAAAGGGCAAGGCCTCAAATGAAGATGTCGATACAACCGAATGCAACATTGGTTCACAGGAGGAGCCTAGATTCGTCAAATTGTCAAGCAGTTTGACCAGAGAACAGAGGGCTGAATATACGCAGTTGTTGCGAGAGTTTGCTTATGTGTTTGCATGGACATACAAAGACCTCAAGACGTATGACACATATATCATCGAGCACAAGATCCCGTTGAAGGAAGAGGCTAGGCCATTTAGACAGAAGCTAAGATAGATAAATCCCATGTTGCTTCCCGTCATGGAGAAGGAAGTTAAAAATTTGTTGGATGCACGAATCATTGTCCCCTTGAGATATTCCGAGTGGGTGGCCAACTTGGTCCCAGTAAGGAAGAAAAGCGGAGAAATTAGGCTTTGTGTCAATTTCAAGAACCTGAATAGAAGCTCAAAGAAAGACAATTGCCCCCTACCTAAGATGGAACATATATTGCAGAGGGTAACTGGTGCATCTAGGATATCTATGATCAATGGGTTTTCTGGCTATAATCAGATATCAGTCATGCCTGAGGACAGGGAGAAGACATCCTTCACCACTCCTTGGGGCACATTCATGTATGCCAAAATGCCATTTGGGTTGATGAATGAAGGAGCAACATTTGAGTGAGCCATGGACATAGCCTTCATCAGAGAAAAAGACCAGTTCGTAGTGATCTACCTAGATGACATCACGGTTTTCTCTGGGTCTGATAGAGAGAACCGCTGTCACTTAAGGAAAGTTTTCTCAAAATGCCGGAGATTTGGTCTTTCCCTAAATCCCAAGAAGTCCTTGTTCGCTATGATGGAGGGAAAGTTGCTAGGCCATATAGTATCGGTGGAAGGAGTAAGAATTGACCCCAGCAATGTGGAAGCAATTCAAGCCCTGTCACTTCCCAGGTCCAAAAAAGAGGTCCAAGCATTTCTAGGAAAGATTAACTTCTTGAGGAGATTCGTCTCAAATTTTGTTGAATTGGTAAAACACATCACAGCAATTCTCAGAAAGGGAAGCGAGGTGAGATGGACCACTGAGCCTCGGCCATCTTTTGATCGGATAAAAAAGGAATTGACTGAGGAACTTGTGTTAATCAATCCTGATTATTCCAAGGATTTCCTTATTTTTTCCTTTGCTTCCTGGGATACAGTGGCGGCAGTCTTACTGCAGAAAAATGAGGAAGGGCGTGAGCAGCCCATCGCCTTCTTCAGCAAGGCATTAAGAGACATAGAGAGCAGGTATGAAATCATGGAGGAGTAGGCCTATGCCTTAGTGAAATATCTTAAAGCGTTCAGAGTCTATGTCCTACATTCAAAAGTAACAGCATACGTCCCTTCAGCTTCCGTGAAGGACATCCTTATGCAGCCCGACGTAGATGGGAAAAGAGGCTGATGGATCGCTAAAATTATGGAATTTGACTTAGAGATAAAACCCACCAAGTTGGTTAAGGGGCAAGTTTTAGACAAGCTACTAGCTGAATCTAACTGCGAAACCTTGGGAGTTAGTTTCATCAATACTCGCTCAGGATCTCAGCAAGCTGAATCGCCCAGCCAATGCTCTCAAGATGGCTTATCGCTAGCCGAATGTGCCTGGTATCGTGACATTCTATATTTTCTGCAGGAGTTAAAGCCCCCCGATGGAATGGGAAAAAGCAAAGCAATGGCTCTAAATCTCAAGGCGGTCAGGTATTGCCTCATCGACCAAACCCTGTACTGGAAAGACCCTCTAGGGGTATTTCTGAGATGCTTGGACCCACAGGAGGCCCAGAAGTTTACGTTTGATTTTCATAGTGGCCTTTGCGGAGGTCATCATTTCTGGAAGACCACATCCCACAAGATACTCCGAGATGGGTATTACTGGCCCACTTTAATCCCCGATGTTTGCAGAGAGATCAGAGCTTACACCAAATGTCAAAAGTTCTCAGGAAAGCAACAGCTCAAATCACTACCATTGAAGCCTATAGTATATCCAGCACCTTTTCAACAGTGGGGGTTGGACTTCATTGGAGAAATTCATCCTCCCTCAAGTGGTCAACACAGATGGATTCTGACAGCAACAGATTATTTCACCAAGTGGATAGAAGTTGTCCCCACCAGAAGCGCATCACACAAAGTAATTATCAGCTTCCTAGAGGATATCATAGCCAGATTTGGCTGTCCCAGCAGGATCGTTACCGATAACACTGCTTCTTTCAAGTCTGAGCCTCTAATCAAGTTCTGCGAACAGTTTCAGATCTCACTAGTTCACTCTACCCCCTACTATCCTATCCCCAAGGCAATGGTTTAGCAGAGTCCTCCAACAAAAGCCTGATAAAGATCATTAAAAGAATATTGGAGGACAACAAAAGATCCTGGGATGCAAAGTTGAAATTTTCTCTATGGGCCGATTGTGTCACAACGAAGAAGTCTCTGGGCACTTCGCCATTTCAACTAGTCTACGGAGCAGAAGCAGTTTTCCCTACTCAACTCGCCTTACCTGTGGCAAAGTTCTTTCAAGACTATGAGGGAGAAACAGATCATATGATCAGAAGAATTCATCAGATAGTGGAAGTACATCAGATCAGAGAACAAGTGAGGGACACAGTTTACAGTCATCAGCAGAAGATCAAACAGGCTTTTGACAGGAAGGTCAGGAAAAAGGAGTTCGAGATCGAGGATTTGGTATTTAAATGGGACGCACCCAGACAGGATAAAGGCAAGCATAGCAAGTTTGACGCCCTCTGGATCGGCCCCTTTAAAATCTCTAAGATTTTCTCTAACAACACATATGGATTGCAGGATCTGGAGGGTGAAGAGGTTTTCAACAGCCCAGTGAATGGGAATTTTCTGAAAAAATGTTTTATTTGAGCCTTAGACGGCTCCTCTGTTTGTAAATATTGTCCTGTTTTCTTGTTTTATTTTCTTTTTTCATGTTTTTCGGCTTAATAAGTGACTCCATAGCCCAATAGCAAGGCACTAAAGCTGCAGAAGGAGTTCTTAGAGCATCGTAGGGACGACTCTATCCCCCATGGAGCCTAATGTTAGTGATTATTTTTGTCATTAGGCGCAGATGCACCCAGGTCTGCAGGATGATCGGGAAACACCCAAGCGTAGCAGCGGAAGGACCCAACTTTCCGGTTACGAGTCAAGTGAGCGGGCAAGGTTTGATATCAACAGTCGAGACCCATCCACGAAGCTGATCAACGGTCATCGAGATCTCGGGGCTACCAAGTTACCCGACATATAACACCAAAGGAAGCCCTTATATTTCAAGGCTGAATCTGGGTCGTCCGATCCAGTGACGCGTGGTGCAAGATCTGACCGCGTCAGCGTTTCGGCGGTCGGGAGTTCATGGGGTGAGAGTTTCATGTTGTTCGAAACCCCGAACCCCAAAATGTCAATAGCGCCCAGGACAGGGCTCGTGGTTTTGGCATCTGGTCGTAAAGGAGCAGGTCTCGAGGAGGGGTGCTTATGTTTATGGAAAAGTCTCAGCCACTCATCCTAAGGACACGTGTCGCAAGATCTGACCGCGTCGACGTTTTGGCGGTCAGGAGTTCATGGGGTAAGAGTTTCATGTTGTTCAACATCGCGAAACCTCGAACCCCGATAGCCACAAAAAATCATAGAAGCTGGGGCCCGCGACTTCACGAAGCATTTTCAGTCGTCCATTCTAAGAGGACACCTGGCGACAAACTGAGCCCTCTTGGCGTTTCGCTCATCGCTATTTCGATCAGCAAGGATTAGTCCTTTCATATTCGTGAACGCCGAAAGAATATAGTCATAGCCCATGGTTACTGGTAGAGAGGAAGGAGCTGCATAAATAAGGCCAAAGGTGCCAAGTTCAGTTGCAAAGGGGATTATCGCTACCTCCAGGCATCGGCAGGCACGATCCCAATATTGTTTCTAGCATTGAAGAAAATAAAGGCAGAAGAGGGTGGTTGAAGCCTCCTTTCAGTCATTAAGTAAGGGGAATGGAGGGTCTGGTGAGCTGCCTACTCGCAGGGGCTCCTGTGTATCGATTTTCTCGAAGAAACCATGCCGAAGTCTTCAGCTCGACAGAGAAGTCTGCACACACTATCTGAACACTTAATAGCTCAGCTACCCTCCTTACAGGAGCCATGCATAGTTAAGGTGGTATTTAAAGAAGGATATCAGTACGAGTTTGATTGAAGGGACACCCAGCCTTGGGTGGCTGAGGCACGCCTTTGTGAGGAGAATATTCTTGAGTATATAAACTCAGTCTTTGGTTTTTGTAAGCATCGATGGTTGAGTAGAGCTCCCTACTGTAATGTTTTAGCAGCTATTCTAGATTTCAGCTTATGCATCTGTATATGGGATTTCTTGTTTTATGACAGACAGTTCTTCTTACTCTGTCTAATTTTCATCTCATGCTAAGAGGGTTCGTGAACGATTGACTCGTGCGAATTATCGCAGTTCTGTTATGATAAAGGATTTATTATTACATAATTGTGTCCTCTGGCTTTGCGTTTGAATGTAAGTCGATCTTGTGTTTAAATGCCTCCTTCTATAGTCTGTTAGAAACCTGTTGTTTATAACAGACCTCCGCTTTTCTCTTGTATAAGTCTTTTGCCTGTTCACCCTTACTACAGCTCACTGTCTGAAATTTACGCAAGACCTCACTTGCTCATGCATACCTGGCCTGGCTTCAGAGTTGGAACACTATTGTTTTGAGTTTACCTCCATTCGATCACCCATCTATAAACAACTGTGACATAAAACTGATGGGCGTCGGGCTCTGCTCCTGTTAGAAATATAGGAGTGACTTTCGTCGCCAACAGTTTCAGCAAAGAAGACAACAAGTGGGAGAATGTTAGGTTGTTATATTCTTTGTAGTGAAATTTGACATAGATCGACTGATAGTCGAAGTCGAGGTGGGTCGACAGCAATTCGAAGGTAGAGGTGAGTCGGTCGGGTAAAGTGGATGTCAAAGGTCAAGGTGGTTAGACATGGTAAAGACACTAACAGCAAGTCGAAGAGGTCAACTAACAAGAGGTTGACAGTGGGTGTGTGGAAACCGATTGAAGACCAAATGAAGGTTGAATGGTAGACGATAGGTAATCTGACTTGGTAGTCGAACTATAACAGAATCTCGAGATTCATGGGATTTGTAATCAATGATCTGCATGGATGTGTAACCATTTTTGGGTGCCTTTTCTTTAGGAATTTTCCTAATGTAAATCCTATAAAGAAGGTGTGTTGTAAGGACGTAAAAATTGATCTTTAATCTTTATATGATGAATGGATAATCAACAAGAGTATGTAATCGTAGAGGTTGTCGGTGATGTATATGTAAGTTGAATTGGATACAGGGTTGTTATTGTGTAAGCAAGAGGGTATGGTGTCGATTGTGTCTTAGGTGTGGATCAAGGTTAGACATGTAACCTTTTTTTCTGAATGAATAAGAAAACAAGAGAGCATAACACTCAAGGAATGTTGGTTTTCCCGATTTAGGTTTGCAAGGTAAAATATTTGTGTACTTTTTGTTTTCTTTGTCATCTACTTTCTTGATTATATATTTCGTCATTTCTTATGCTAGAGTTAGCGTGGAAGTGTGTCTCGTTTCCTAACAGTGTTTTTTTAATTTGTTTATTGCACATATGCGATAGATTCTTAATGGTTCATATGGATATGTATCTAATGGTTTTGCAAACATGTTGAATGGTTTGTAAGTTTTAAACCTGTGAAGTAAAGCAATGCATATAGATTCTTGAGCAAAATAGAATTTAATCAATGGCTCATACACAGAGTACACACAGATTTATACCGGAAACCCTCAACCGGGGAAAACCTTTCTTATATTCATTATATCGAATTTCACCATTCACCATTCACTATACAATATATACAATGTTTTTAGGTATTTTGTAGATACCAAACCCCTAATCCCTTAATCTGGGATTAATTTAGAAAACTACTAAAAATAGCAAAACCTGCCCAAAAAAAAAACAATAATTTGGGGCATTGCCATAGGCTATCGCCCGTTGCCTAATGTTGCGCGTAACCAGTGGGGGGCATACCTCACCCCCCATGGGACCCCCCTAAGAAGCACCCGGCGCACATGACACAAACATCACTACTAGAGGGATCGTCAGACGTAGTTGTCGAACCTAACGTGCCCACACACACACATGCAAAGAATATAATATATACCCAACATGGTTAAGTACAATGAATATGTCATATGTTGTTAGGTTGTTATGATTTCATGCACATGGGTATATTGCATGTTGAATGAATGTTAAGTAAGAATGAATGTTAGAAATGTCTCCATTCCCTTCAGAATTGTGGAATCCTGGGTCTTATAGTCCCCATAGGTACCTCAGGTGAGACTTCAACTTCTTGAAGGTGATGTCGAAAGGGTCAGTATCTTGGGATTTGTTGGTGAATTAATGTTGAACCCTAGGTCTAACCACTATGCACCAACAAATGGTTTCATTATCGGGACCAAGATTTGCGACTAAGGGGGATATGGAGGCCTACTAAGGAGGATATTGGACAATGATTGGACACAAAGGATATTGATTTTGTTGTAGATAAGAATAAGAATCCACATATCAACATAGAGAAATGGCTACAAAGGTATGTGTTTATAGATTTATGAAATTTTCTTTGCTAATTTTTTGAATATTTTAGCAGAGTAGATACAGAGATTAGATGAACAGATCGAAATATTTCATAATATTGTTTTGAGAAACTGGACTCATGCGTTAATTAGGAAAGTCAGTACCATAAGAAATTGGGTATCACATGTAGTAGATTACTAGTTGTAAAGTGTGTTGGGAGGTTACAATACTAAATTTTCCATTGATTGTACTCAATCATATAGCGTTGTTTAAAGGGAATTATTTAAGGGATTGCATGGAATATACATAAATTCATTATCTACTTGGATTAAGATGTTATTGTGCGACAAGGGAATTATGAAAACAGAATTTGATTACTAGGCGCCTTTGCACACATAGGGAGACTAGGGGATGACCAGGGGTTGGTCTGAGCATAAAGAGGGATGAAGAGAAGGAATCAGGAATGGATGGGTTGAGGATTTTGAGAGAAGAATAGTGTGTGACGAACGAAGAGATTAGAGTATTATGAATTGGTAAGAGATTTAGACCGAATAATAAGAGGAGTGTGGCTGAGAGAGAGGGAATTAGTGACAACGAGGAAAGAGACATTGGTTTGATACTCTAGATTGAAACAATTTTTCACACAGAATAAAATATCCATCAACTCGGTCCAGTAGAATAAGATCCCACTCGGATCTGAATCTGATTCGAACCCACAACCCCATATGCGTCGCCAAGAACCAATGTAAGATTTGAAGCTTCGTCAATTATAATTAGTGAAGGAAGTAAAGATATTAGTAAAAGTATTTAGATTAGTTTAAATAGTACATCGATTCAGAATCAGTTAGTATTTTCAAGAAATAATGTCCTGTGAAACATGATGGCAGGGGTAGATCCTACTTTAAGAATGCATGTCTTCCATGGAGCAAGGACAAAGGATCTAGAACTACATTGGTTCATTTGTGAGACAATATGGACTATGAAGAATGTCCAATATGATGATGTGAAGATTGCACAGTTGGAAACGACATTAAGAGATCGTGCATTATTATGGTACATGAAATATCAGACTACTACACCTGTGGGATAGACTAGAACAATGTCAGAGGTAAGACAAACTCTATTGAAAGAGTTCCAGAAACCTAAATTTGAGTCATGATGCATTACAGAGTTAAACGAGATCAAGAATATAGTGAATGAATCAGTATGGGACTATGATTAAAGATTCAAGATACTAAAGGATCGGTTGACATTCCAAATTCCAAATGAACAATGCAGAGAGTGGTTTATTGCAGGATTGTTGTTACACATTATTTTCGTCATCCCTATGATCGTTAATGATGTAAATCTATTTGTTGCCTTCAGAGGGGTCACAGTGGCCTGAGTTCCTAAAGAGAGAAGAGAGAAGAACTTTTCCTGAGAAAAGAAGTTGCATTTTCCTATGTAAAAACCTTATAAAAAGGGATGTTCGCAGGTTGCTATATAGGTAGGGTGCGAGAATGACCCATTCTCGCAGGTTGCACTATAGCTAGGGTGCGAGGTCTTCGCAGGTTTCTCTATAGCTAGGGTGAAAGAATGCCAGCACGTGGGAAAAAAGAGCGTTTTCTCGAATCTTCTAGAAGGAGAAACTTCTATGGTGAGGTGGCATCCGAATGGTTTGGATCTTACTCGCTTTCATGATTTAGTGGTATCATCCTAACCTCCTCAACTTATCTTCTTCAGCTTATAAAAGGAGAAGAGTTCTCATGGAGAAAGTTAGCTTGAGATTTTGTTAGCTTGTGGGTTCTTGTTCTTGAGATTTGTTAGCTTTGGCTTGGTTAGAGTGGCTTTGAGATTGCTTTGTCAAGATAGATTGTGAGTAGCTATCAGATCTATGGTTTCAGAATCCTTGGAGCATGAAGTGTGTGGGGAACGAAGGACAGTTGGAAGGGACCTTACGACATCAAGGCAATGGTTGTAAACTCTCTTTCACATTTAAAAGGATACAGTAATATGATTCTTTCCTATAAAGCTTGTTGTGTTTTATTGTATGATTCCTTGATCACATACATAGGTTTATATTGAGTTTATGTTATTGCTATCACTTTGGTTGGCTGTGTTCTTTTGCAGGATCATCATTGTATGAGCATTGGAACGGAGCTAGGATGGCAATGGAGAGAGAAAGTGACATTTAAATGGTATGTCACCCATCCCTCTTTAGTTAGTAAATTTAATATTTAAAACTTAAGTAAAGCGTCCTATTCTGTCCTGTTTTGTTCTAGATCCAGGTGGATCTAGGGAGATCGGTTTGTGTCCGCACTTACGGATTTATCCAATAACAAAATTGGTGACTCCACTAGGGAACGGATTGTTTCCTAGTTAGTCTAGTTTCCCTTGCTTTGATTGCCTTTTTTCTGGTCTCTAAGTCTGTGGGAGATCCATCAAGACTCACTGGATTTGAAAGTTCACTCAAAAATTTTGTCCTTTTTTCCAAATTTTATGTTTACATACATTCTCGCACTGAACCCTTTAGTGGCCTGCGAGAATTATCTGAGTTCGCACCCTACTGTGTAATCCAATGTGAGATGTTCGCACCCTACTGTGTAATCCAGTGTGAGATGTTCGCACCCTACTGTGTAATCCAGTGTGATATGTTCGCACCCTACATGTGTCTAGCATGCGAACTCCACTAAAGTTCACACTTCACCCTATAGCTAGGCTGCGAACCCATTTGAAATTTGTGTTTGGAATTAGGATATCCTATTTTTTGATGCCCAGTTTTGCTTTGATCAGTTGGATTGAACTTTTGGAGCCTATATTGATCTGTTTACAGTCTGCTTGACATTATTTGAGTTGCTTTTAGCCACTTTTGCTTTGTTTGGTTTTGAAGGATTAGTCTCTTTCTTTGAGTGTCTTTCAATTACAAAGCGTGTGTTTTCTTTAGAATTATTTAGGGAAAGATCAGATTCCTTCTGAATAGTTCTCTTTAAAAGAGAACTTTTAGTTTGGGTTTCTTTGTTTTAAGAAAGTTCATTATTGATTTTAGTGAAATTTTTGAAACTAAAAGATTTAATTTCTTGCTTTATATTAGATTGGGGGCATCCTTGCATTT